>LPNX011196522.1:47715-98379 GCA_001517045.1 Pseudotsuga menziesii
CTATATTTCTTTGTACATGCATACGACAATTTATACAATATACATATATAACTTTTTTTAATTCTCAACCAATGAATTTATATCACTTCTAACCATTATCAACCAATATATGAAACTAACCACAATAGCTATTATCCAACTAATTCTTGTTGTTTTTGACCAACAAGTCATATTAACTTACAAACATTTTAAGGACATTGCACTAGGTAATGAGTATAGAGACAAGAATCAACACATTAATTCATATTATCATTTCTAAACATAGTAATTTCAGCCAAATAATAATGAAGCATTTTACACTAGTACAAAACAAGATATAAGTGACCAGGTGACTAAAAAATTTGGTCACCACAATTTTTTCAAGGGATAAATGACCAAAATTGAGAAATTTTAAGTGAGTTAACTAAAAATGACCAAGATAAATGACCAATTTGGTCATGGGATAAGAATTAAACTAAAAATGGCCATATAACAATTGGTCATTTATTTGGTCATTTTTAGTTATGTCACTCCTACAATGTAAAATTACAATTTTGAAAATGAATTTGTACAATTTACTCAATTTTAACATTGGAGATGGATTTAAAAACCCTTTTGATCTAGGGGGTCTCTAAATCCATATGCAGTGTTAAAATTAGTAAATTATAGACCCCCTCATGGATTCAATGGGTTATTTCGATAACTGAGTTAGTGTCGTGTCTCAGAGATTGGTCGTTTCTCGTTAAAAATAGTAGAATGTCTTGAATTTCATACCATTGTGTTCAAATTATTGCACTTATCGTGCTCATATTTCATTTTTCCAAAATTGTCATCGTTTGACCCTTTCGGCACTTGGTTGAAGTTTCGGTAAGTAAGAGTATTTTGCATCTTATCAGTTGAAATCCACATATTTTGTGCCTCATGATTAATTTGTCGATCTTGTCTATGGATTCCAACTCATCATGTATAGAATGTTAGAAATACTACCTTTGTGTTCCTGTGGAGAAAAAAATCCATATATCCTCCATTAAAACAAATTATTTTTATATGCTTAAATGCTAGTTCCAATATTGATGATTCACTTTATTCATGACTTAGATAATCTAAATAAAACAATAATTTTGATGACCCCATTGAAAAATCATTCACAATTCATACACATACACGTGTTTGCAACCAATCATGATGTGCACCATCATAATAAACTTTCGTAGATATCCTTTCAGCAACTTCTTGTTTTAATCATTCGTAAGTTTAATGATAAGCATTATGCTAGATGATATATTGACAAAAAAATTGTTAATAAACAATTAATATTATAATTTAAAGTTATATCATAATCATTCATCAAATTGACATATGAAACCCCTTTCTTTGTGGGATAGTAAGCTCATTGTATAACTATTTTATGAGATATATATACCTTATCCTTCTTTCAAATGTGAACTTCCCAAAAAAACACATATCCTTAAAAATTAGTACTACTAATACTTATAAGAAATGTAACCTTTATAAGAAATGAAACCTTTAGAGGAGGTGCAAAACAAGTGCAAGATGCAAATCAATAGCTCATGTTCTAAGAAGGTATGTTATAAGAAAGCAAAAAGTATATTTGTAGTGCCTAAAATTAATTAATTTATACAATCAAAATTATACTTTTGACCATAAAAAAAAATTACATAATCCAAATTGAAATCCTATGATACTGCCAAAATCCAAATTGAAATCTTATAAGCGCCAAATTAAAATTTCTTTTAAATACTTAAAAATTATAGTAAACAATACTATCTAATTTATAGCAAAGTTATTCTTTTAAATACTTAAAAATTATAGTAAACAAAGATTAATTAAAAAAGGATTCGAGGGCAAAAGGGAGGAGGAAAGGAAAGTAAACAGTGGGACACGTTTAATATTTTGTATCCTTTGGCTGCGACATATCCATCAACCTGGAGAGAAAATGCCAACCTCTATAGTTGTATTTCTCAAACAATCTCTATAAACACATACGCAATTATCTCTGTTCAATGTATAACACTTACACCATGGTCGCTGCTATTCTCCATAGAAACCGGAGAACACAAAACCCAAAGGAGAAGGAACAAGTAAACAAAATTGACTATCATAATTTTTCCAATAATATCAACATATTGTGTAAGGAAGAACGAAAACAACAAGCGGTGGATAAATTACATGCTATGTGGACAATGGGTGTTCAGATGGCTTCCACAGATCTGTATTCTCAACTGTTATAGTCTTGCGATGACACCCATTCTCTGATAAAAGGAAAACGAGTCCATTTGCTGATGAATAAAATGGGATATTACAAGGAAGACATATTTCAACAAAACCATCTCCTCTATATGTACTTGAAATGCGGTAGCATATCGTATGTACACATTTGTTTGACATAATGCCCTCAGGGAACGTATGTTCATCTAATATGATGATAGAAGGGTATGCCAAATGCAGAAGAACACAAGATGCACACAAATGTTTGAAGAAATACATGAATGAGATACGATGTCATGGACTACTATTATTTCAGGATATGCTCAGCACGAGGATGGTGAGGATGCCCTGCAGCTCTTTCACCAAATGTGGCATGCAGGTATGAAGCCTAACCACTTCACATTTGGGAGTTTTGTTAGTGCATGTTCAAGCCTTGGAATTTTAGAGCAGGGAAAGAAAGCCCATTCTCGCATTATTCATATAGGTTTTGAGTCCTATGAGTGTGTTGGGAGTGCCCTCATTACCATGCCTCCATCCTCATATAAATAGCTAAGTCAACCAGACCTTCCATTGTTCCCAAATTCCTATGCCTTTCACGAAATATTCTCGGTCATTTACCTTTACTTTTAATGGCCCTTTCTTTTGATTCAAAATCTTGATGAGTTCACGGTCCAAAAGATGGTTGGACCATCACAAGTGGTTCAGTCGCTTTCATTGACTTTATTTCTTGTAGGAGGCTTTCAAATTCCCTCGAAAACTTCTATTGGTTTTATAATTCTAGACTGGTCAAAATTATGTATGTTATCTGGGTACTTGGAATTTCACTTCGAACTCTTTTCATAGACTCTGTCACAGAAAAAATAAAAGGCTCGCTTGATTTTTATTCCATTTTCCTCTTGTTTCTAACTTCCAGAGATGCACCTTTATGCACAACTACTGCATCTGATAGTATCTACTCTGTCTCACCCTATTTATAAAAAATATATCACTCATTGATTGATATTTAATCCTCGATATTGATGATCTCAATTGTCTGTGGCTTTGACCCTGCTACTTCTAAACTTGACTGCTTTGTTCTTTGAGAAGAACTATCTTATTCTTTGAGCTTTTAACTCTGTTCCTGCATTAAACTTTTCACAACTTTCCACGATTCCTTATGAGCAAGAATTTCAATTGAGCAATTTCTATGATGAAGATATGTATATGAGTTTAGTGACCTTCGAATATTTGAATTTACATGTGAGGGATAAACTGCTAAGACGACCCAGTCTCAAGACCGAAAGAACTCAAGAGACGCTCAATTTCCTCTAGAGCTGACTTATTTTTAATGACTAATGAAAAGATCTAAGCTGGGAGAGGGAAAGAGGTCTTATGACTCTTAGAAGTAAAATGTAAGAAATCATATGCTAATCTTTGGCGAGCAAACTCGAGGGAGAAGATCCTGGAAGGAATAAAGGTAGGAAATTGATAAATGTTTCCTTCAATGCCTCAAATCTGTATAATGGTGTGATTTTCATACAGGAACCGATCTCCGACCCTGGAATTCAGACTTAATAGTAAAAACTTCTGATATTTATTTCGCATCTAAGGGATTTGGTTACCATATAGGAGTACATGAGCTGATCTAGGAATTCCTAAATAATAATAATAAAGCTATACAAGTAATCATAAACAATTACTTTATTTGGCCATACGATGTCTCGTATTTGCAAAAAAACAAACCTATCCTTTGCAAAGGTAAGTGACTGAATTTATTAGGTAGGTGAAATGTGGGAGCATAGAAAGCACATGACACTTGTTCGACAGAATTCCAAAATGCAATACAGTTTCATGGAATACCATGATTATAGGATGTGACAAATATGGAATAGTTGGTTTCTCCCGCCAACTGTTTGATGAAATTCCTGCACGAAATATTGCTCCATCGAATGCGATGATAACAGGATTTGAACAACATTGGTGTCCATAGGAAGCTGTGATTTTATTGAAAATATGTTAGTTAATGGCATGCTCCCTTTCTAGTTTACCTTTTCCAGTGTTCTTAGTGCATGTGTGATCCGGATTTATGCAGGAACGCAACAAAATATACAAATAACTATAGAAACAAATATGCAACAGAAATAACACTTCATTTCATTAATCAATAACTGAAACTTGTTTACATACAGAATGGAAATAAACTAGTTAGAGTGCTGGTAGCTTATCTCTCAGAAGAGATGTGGCGGCTACATGCCTCTGAACTCCCCGTTACAATGAGGCTCGAAGGCCTATATATTATTGAGAAACAATGGAAACCCTACACATCCAAAAACCTAACCCTAGGAGGTGAAACGCCTTAATGTGGGCCCCGTTGGGTAGCTTGGTACATCAATTTCCCGGGGTCGTAACTTTAGCATACTACCTCCGTTTGACGTGCATGATACATTGTTAGAAAGATCTATTTAAGGACTACATCCATAAATGGCAAATATTGAGTCCGAAACGGACTCATATTTGCCCCAACCATTCGATGCCAAAAAAACGTTGTTTATGGCCTCAAAATGGCTTTGGAAGTTTAGAACCCGAAAACTGCCAAAAATAGTAAATTGTGCTACAATTAAGGAAACTGGAAAACTGAAAGAAACAATGGTGGGGGTCCAAGAGGAATAGGTGGGTGGCCACCAATATCCTCCTGGATCAATGTGCTAGTGTATTATAATTGAGATGGGGTAAGAAGGTTCATTCCCATAGCATTACCACTGGTTTTGATAAAGATGTATTTGTGGGAAGTGCTCTTGTTGACATGTATATTAAATGTGATAATATTGATATTGCATTCTAGGTGTTTGACAAAATGTCAAAAAATAATGTCATCTCATGGACTGGTATGATGGTAGGGTATGCACAAAAGGGACATGGTCATACGGCCTTAAGCAAATTTAGTCAAATGCATTTTTTTAGCATGAAACCCAACAAACACACCTTTTCCAGTGTTTTAAGTGCATGTGATAGACTAACAGCTCTAAAGAGGGGAAAGAGGGCACATGTCCTCATTGTTATAAGTGGATATGAAGCCTTTGCAAAGGTGTCTAATTCCCTTATAACCATGTATGTTAAATCTGGGAGCATAGACAATATAGAGCAAGTGTATAAAAAGATGCTTGTATAGGATGGGGTGTCCTAAATTGCAATGGTTGTAGGCTATGTCCATCATGGCCTTGCCAAGGAATCCCTTCAAGTGTTTTATCAAACGCTAAGCCAAGGCATATTCCCGGATAATGTTACATTCATTGGGGTTCTCTCTACATGTAACCATGCAGGTTTAGTTGATGAAGGTTTCTAGTATTTTGATTCCATGGCTAAATATAATTAGATCACTCAGAATGAGGAAATGACCTTAAATGACAGCATGCCTTTTGATCCAAATGCAACTATGTGGGGAGCGTTGCTTAGTTCCGGCAGAACTCATGGCAATATAGATGTAGGAAAACGTGCAACAAAACACCTATTTGAGTTGGAACCACAAAATGTTGCAACATATGTGTAGCTTTCAAATAAAAATGCTACAACTGAGAGGTGGGATGATGCATCAAGGGTGAGTAAAATGATGGTATAGAGGGGAGTGAAAAAGGATGCAGGATGCAGCTAGATTGAAGTTGAAAGTAAGTGGCATGCATTTGTAGCAGGAGACAAATCACATACACAACTAAAGGAGATCACTGAAATTTTAAAGAAATTGTTGGGTAAATTAAAGAGGTAGGTTATTTCCTTGACAGTAATTTTGTTATACAAAATTAGGACTAGGTTAAAGAACAAAATTTCTCCCACTAGAGTGAAGGAATCACCATTTTTTTTTGAGTTTGCCAACATGATTTTCTGGGACACTTATCTATATGGTAAAAGAATTTTGAGGTTGGTGACAACTTGCTGTGAAACTAGTTTCTATGATTGTAAGGGATAAAATTTTATAAGAGAGGCGAGGTGCTTCGATGACTTCAAGAACTAAACAAGAAGCTAGCATACATTTTCCACTTTTGGTCTTGTTAGGTCAGGTATGTAATTTTTACTAATGTTATGATATATATTGTAAATACTGATTAGATGAAATATTTCTTAAAAGGATATTGATCTAGACAAGAAGTAAAGGCATGAACGCCAATATCCAATCATTATAAAGATCAGTATGATGGTACATGATACAATGTATTACACCCACAAACAAATGAGATCAATGTAATGCTCGAGAAATGCATTGTGCAATAAAAGTGCCATTTATTTGCCTGGCCTGAATTCATGATGCAAAAGGCTGGGGATTTACAGAATACATTTATCAACGTTTCTATGAAGGTAAGATAGTTATGGGGATACAAATGGAAAGGATCATAGATAGGAATGCCAAATGGAGAGAGGGAGATAGGAACTTTAGAATCCCATGGAGCTTATTGATACATGTAACCGCCGCTTAGGATGTTTACAATCTAGAAGTCCTATTTAGTTCTATCACTTGTAAGGAAGAGTAGGAGCTTATCTATCATTTGTAAGGATTTCTAAAACACCATTCCTCTTATGGAAATATAAGATCAATCTAAGATTGGAACTAGAAAAACTTAAGAAATTTAGGATCAAGCAAGAAATTGGATCTGGAAAATCATACAAAAAACATTGATAGACAAAGGGTACTACTAGGGATTAGGAATATCAAGGAGGATAAAGTGAGAATAAGAAGATATTCTTTAGCATTTTAAATTGGAGATTATTTGTGGAATAGAAGTAGAGGATCAAGATGAAAATTAAAATAATAAAATCCTTTAAAGCCCTATGAAAAATAGAATTGAGATGGATTGTAGTAGAGGGAACACTGGAACTCTGAAGAAAAATTCCAATAGAGAACTTCTTTTCTATATTCTAGGAATATTTAGAAGTATAGTTGTTTATATCTAGGAAAAGCATTATTAGAATTACGAAAAATAACTAGAACTTAATAATGAAATGTCTTTCTATCTTCATTAACAAATGGCCTTTTAGAAAATATAAGGTAAAAATGTATTTGTTCCCTGATCCATATACATCATTGGGAAATATTAAAATGCATATTGTAGATTGCTAGAAGCTCAGATGGCATGGAGTATTTCTTTTGGAAATCACTGGGACATGTTAGAGCATTCAATTAGCTTTGTAGTATACACAATTAGGTTTAAACTCTTGGATTCATAAATTTGTGTCCTGGCTAAGAAACCTACAAAAAAAGAGTCTTGAACATTCTTGGCTATCTGTCAATTGGAGTCCATGAGAAAGTGTTCTCTTCTAGCAGTCAAGGCTGAAGTTTGAACAACAAAATCAATAAATAAATTGTTGGTAAAGCAATATCAAGGCTCCAATTAGTGTGATATTGATGTGTTGAGAGGGTCTACAATTTCTCTGTGGTGGACATCTGGAGGCTTGGGGGAAAGGGTAATTTATTGATGATCTGTGATAAGCAAGATAACCATCTTGGTTAGATCTGGTTAGAATGGTTGATACTTGACAAGTATTTTTAGATGTTTCCTTTCTATTTGTTCGAAGTGGATGTCTTTGCATAACCACCTTGAGCTATATGTTGAAATTATATATATAAGGTAGAAGCCAACAACCACAACTTTGGAAGTCTCTAGTATCAAAGTTGTTTGACTCATACTTATCAAATATATAATTGGCATGGGATCGACAAAGCTTGGTTAAAAAATAGTTGGTAATTAAAGAGAAGATTCCTCCTATGCATAACCTTCTCAAGCTACATGTTGAATATCCTTATATATAGAAGGTAGAAGAAAACAACTAGATCTTTTGATTATCCTCTAGTATCAAAGTTGTCAGACTCTAATCGACAAAGACTCGGCTAGAATGGGGTCAATAAAATTTGGTTCAAGTCTGGTGAAAATCAGCCAATAGGAAAATATAACTCAAAATATACTAAATTTGTTGGGAAAAAAATATATCAATGACATTTATAATCCATGAAATAGCTACAGGGTTGAACTTGCAAATCTGGGCTGATTTTGTGCATTGACTCAAGGGTTGGATGAGACCTGGTCCCATTTTCCATAAATTACCTCCTTGCAAAGCTACACCGACCCATCAGGGGTGAACATGTCACTTGGGGGAGTCGAATGTCAGTAGGGGAAATAAAAACTCCCCGCTTTCATGGACCAAGAAAGCCCATGTTTATGTTGTCCTCAATTTTAAATGACTGCTACTGTAAATCAGGGTTCTTTAGAAGTTAGAATTCAATTTTTTTAAATTTTTATAACTATAATATTTTGATATGGTTGCTAAATCTAATAAGTTAACAAGATTCTAAAAAAATAGTTAACAACATTTATTTAATGGGTTTTTAATATAACCTTTTGAGGCCACGAGCAATAATGTAAAACAGAGGTTTTGATTTCTTGTTAGATTTTGGGGTTATTCCAAAAGTGTTTTCACCTTGCTAAAAGAGCACCATGTATTCTAGCTCCTTGATGAGGCTTCATGGACATATGGAATGCCCCCAGTCCTATCTTCCCTTTTTATTTTCCATTTGAGGTCCATCCTAGCTTTATCCTATGACTCCTACATGCAATGGCCATGGATTTTAAAGAAATTAAGTGTTTGCCATAATCTAATATGGTAACATTTGCAACTGGAAAAATCCTTTGATACTATCCATGGATATTTTGGTTTAAGTTGACATGATTTGGTTGATCATTGGGCAGTCTTCATTTTAATTTAAGCAATTTTCTCATATCCTGAAGGTTTTCCTTTATTATGCAATTTCTTGCCTCGTTTTACAACTTTTGCATTTTTATATTATCATGATGGCTCTTGGTGTTAGCCTAGTGTGTAATGTTTCGTTTTTTATAAAAGGGAATAACTGAGGACTAATAGCACTAGGAGCAGAAAGGTACATCAATTCAGTATTATTAAGTCATCAATGTAGAAAGAAGGCCATTACAGTTCGTATTCTAAAGCATGCGGAACATGCAGGCCTTGTTTAGTTAGTATTAAAGTCAACATCAAATTAGAATTGCATGCATGCAAAAGTGAAGCATAAACCCTAAAAGCGACATGCAAGCCCTAAAAGCATATGAAGATCTATTTAAGAAGGGTTATAAGACTAAAGGAGATATCTATTGTTATTGTTGATTGATTTTGGAGTTTCGAGCAGCAGCACAGCGTGGAGCCGCGACAGTTGGGGTTGGAGACAGTGTCTTCAGCTAGTGAGGGTTTGGCAGTGAAGATCAGTTGGGGGCGTGAGCAGTACAATTGCTAATCAATTCGCTAGGGCACTTAGAGGCAGCCAAACCTCCGTGTGTGCTAGGCCATCTCTCTAGCATCAACAGACGGACAAGCTCAGAAAGTTTCAGCCCGAACGGACCTCTCCTCCGACAAAAACCTCACCTTCAGTCTGGAGGGTTTTTACGGTACTGTGGGGCAGTAACACCGGAGGAAAAGAGCATTATTAGACCACCCATCCGGATCCTTATGCATGCAGCTATCTCTGGAGTCATTGTCAGCGAGAATATCAGTGGTAAGTGTTAATTTCTCTCTGCAAAACCCTAACCCTAATTCAACTATATTATAGGGCATTTTTGCATGGCGAGTGTGCATGCACAATTATTTTGCAAATTTGTATGAGATTGAGTGTGTGAGTGAGCACTATCATAGAACATTAGAGAATATCAGTATTACAACATTACTTACCGGAGACAGAGGTTTAGAAACAGTGATAGAGGAGAAGATAAGGTAGAGGACATAGAGTTGGGGGACAGAGATTATCAGTTTGGAAAGGGAAAAGAAACAATGGCCGATGATGATAAAACAACTTTGAATAATCTCATATCAGCCATAAAAGAACTCACTACTGGGAAAAAATAAATGATGAGTACCTTCAGGGAAATGACAGAGAAAAATGGGCCCACCCCACACAGTCCCTTGTTTCCCAATAGCGATAGGGTATCCACCAGTAGTAGTGGGGAGCACTTACATACCAACATGTAGAGTCGTCCCCAGATATACAACAAGCCTTCCCAACCTACCATGCCTCAATTCTTAGATAGTCTAGCTGCAGTGCCTCTAGCACAAGTAGAACCAGAAGAATCCATGAGTTCCTATCTGAGAGAGTATAGAGCTTTAGGAGATGACTTCCATTCAGCCATGACCTTCACTCATTTCTACCACTTTAAAAGTAAGAACAAACCCAAAGCTTACAATAGTCCATTCACCCAGAACTCTGAGTTACAACGTACCGTAGGGAAACTGACTATCCCTACCTTTGAGGGTACGCGGGGTGGCCCAACCCGGAATTGGGTGTAGAAGTTGGATACATACTTCCATCTCAACCCCATGATTGAGACAGATGCCATTAAATTGGCTACTTTGCATTTGGATGGAGAAGCCCATGAGTGGTGGTACCATGGGTTAGTGACACTGGGTCACCATACCATCACATCGTACCTAGAATTTACATAGAGGTTCATCGAGAGGTTTGATCGGAAGGACCTTGAGGTACACTTTAGAGAGCTGGCACAGCTCAAGCAGACAGGTAGTGTAGATGCATTTATTTCAGAGTTTCAGAGGATAACAGTACATGATGAGGATGTGCATGAGGAGATAGCATTAGAGCCATCCTGCGAGTCTAGTGATGCCAGCACATCCGATAGTCAGATTGTGGACAAGCTGTGTGATGGGTTGGAGTTGGTACACTCTTCATCACCTACAGCAAGAGTCTAGACAGTTATGACATGCGAGATACATGAGGTGCAAGGCAATGAGCACAACAGTCAATACAATGGGCAGTCGCACATGGAGGTTAGGGAGAGTTTATATAGGCATGAGATAGAGCTTCCAGATGATAGTCATCGACAGAAGATTGAACGTGTTAAAGAAAGCATTCTAGCAATGAAAGAGAGGACCAAGATACTTCGGGACAGCATATTACAGCGAGATGTTGAGCTTACAGCTCTTCGAGTTGTATGTACCAAGTCAACGATCAGGCTTTCTAGTATTGAAGAGCAGTTAGATTCCTTGATGGGGCAGAATAAGAAACATACTATTGCATTTCAAAGCAGTCCTCTTCAGGAGTACATAGATAAGGCTTGTAGTAGCTTGAGTCCACATTTGCATAAAGGAGGATGGTTTTTACAGGTTGGCTAGGATCGAGAAATTGGGCAACAATATATGAGCATTCTAGTTGAAATCAGAAGGGCAGAATGTCAGCTTAGTAGGATTATTCCTTGTGATGGTGCTTATGGACAAGGTCTTTTTCGGGGGTTGGATTGGAGAGAGATTAAGAGTAGGTGTTCTATTGAGTGGGCGATTCTTGGGAAGACATTCCTAGCCAAGGGTATAGTCCCACAAGAGCCTTCGGATATTTGGGATGAAAGATGCACAAGTTTGCGTTGGGATCCAGGTGGGAGACCTTATGATGGACGGATACAGTGTTTACTAATGGTGTTACTTGGGAGTCCACAGGATGCTCCTGGTGTCGATACTATGCAGGGTAGCGGAAGATGCATTTTGACCTCTGCAATTCTCAGATTAAATTGGGACCCTGGTTTTATAGTGACTGGCAGTTTAGTGATTGCTAGAGGATGCTTTCATGAGGTCTCTTGTGATGGTACCTTGTTTACACTGTGGTTAGTCACTCGTCTTATAGGAGGCTTCCATGGGACATTTTGTGATGGTACCGTGCAGTGCAGTGCTTTGAGCAGAGGGTGCTATAGATCTCCTAGGATAATTTGGGACCTTGGGATCATCCCCAGATTCAGTTGGTTTAGTTTGATTGATTGTGTAGTTGCGTTGGCATTGCTTGAGGACAAGCAATCTTTGGCAAGGGAGGACTGTAATGTTCCGTTTTTTATAAAAGGGAATAACTGAGGACTAATAGCACTAGGAGCAGAAAGGTACATCAATTCAGTATTATTAAGTCATCAGTGTAGAAAGAAGGCCATCAGAGTTCGTATTCTAAAGCATGCGGAGCATGCAAGCCTTGTTTAGATAGTATTAAAGTCAACATCAAATTAGAATTGCATGCATGCAAAAGTGAAGCATAAACCCTAAAAGTGACATGCAAACCCTAAAAGCATATGAAGATCTATTTAAGAAGGGTTATGGGACTAAAGGAGATATCTATTGTTATTGTTGATTGATTTTGGAGTTTTGAGTAGCAGCACAGCGTGCAGCCGCAGCAGTTGGGGTTGGAGACGGTGTCTTCAGCTAGCGAGGGTTTGACAGTGAGATATCTGCCCTGGTCTCTTATTGAGATAGATCATCTAGGTTTATCCATTACATCCATCATATACTACAGTATTCGGGGATCCAGCACATTCCGAAGGGTTATTAGCAGATCCACGTTTTGCAGCTGGAAGTAGCAGGGAAAACACAGAAGGATTCGTTGGGACCACAAAACCCAGTCTTTCCTCTGCATGTCAGCTTCCTCTTTCTCAACAGGCCTATCCTACGGTATGTAGTGATTATCAGCCATCAGTTTGCTCACCTGGAGTAGCTATCAGCCAAACAGATCAGTTGGGGGCGTGAGCAGCATAATTGCTAATCAATTCGCTAGGGCACTTAGAGGCAGCCAAACCTCCGCATGTGCTAGGCCATCTCTCCGGCATCAGCAGACAGACAAGCTCAGAAAGTTTCATCCTGAACGGACCTCTCCTCTTACAAAAACGTCACCTTCAGTCTGGAGGGTTTTTACGGTACTGCGGGGCAGTAACACCGGAGGAAAAGAGCATTATTAGAACACCCATCCGAATCCTTGTGCATGCAACTATCTCTGGAGTCATTATCAGCCAGAATATCAGTGTTAATTTCTCTTTGCAAAACCCTAACCCTAATTTAGCTATATTATAGGGCATTTTTGCATGGCGAGTTTGCATGCACAGTTATTTTGCAAATTTGTATGAGATTGAGTGTGCGAGTGAGCACTATCATAGAACATTAGAGAATATCAGTATTTGGGATATTACATAGTGGTAGAGGCATCTGGTGGGAAGGTTGCACATCTTTGTCAGCACCTGCTGCTAGCAACCGTAACATCCAACTATATGTGGTTCAACCATGGATCATAGGAGTTATCTACATACATACATATATTTCTCAAACCTAGGTTGAATCATTCACCATCACATCATTGTCTCAAGGGACACTTGCACACCAGTGCCTCAACTGGAGATGATCTGAGGTATGCATCCTCTTTGAAATCGGTGTGGCTTAACTGCTAGGTTGCACACGCTTTACTAAATTGAGCTAAGTTGCATGCAGATTAAAATTAGAATTTAATGCATGCAAATTCTAACCATAGCAAAACCAGAAATGGAATTGAACTGCTTAATATAAAAGCCATCTAAATTGGAATTAGACTGAGGATGTCACCATAATTCTCTCTCTCTCTCTCTCTCTCTCTTTCCCTCATCCATAAATGCTCCCACACCCTCAAATAGTTGACATCAGCTGATCTTGATACCACTGAAATGATTCCCCCTCCCTTTACTGTCGGTTTGTTTTTTATCTGACTAATTTAAGTTTGTGTACTTGTGAGATTAGAGTCTTCAAATGGTTTTGGAAAGACAACATATAGAGTAGATGCCAATATTATTTTATTGTATTCCATGAAGAAAAACAAGTTTACACATGAAACAACAACACTATATTAGTGACAACTTCAACTGAAACAACTTTATTTCTAACCTGGGATCTATGCATTGTACGTACTACAATCATCAAACATGAGTATATATCTGAACTGTACATTCTGTAAGGATAGAGGTATGATCAGCAACGAAGAGGAAGTTGCCTACAAATTGATGTTCAACCTGCATTAAATGAGGTATGGTCTCTCCCTTTGCTACCACGACCAAATATATGGTACATCCTATAAGGAACAATATTTATTCCAAGTGATGAGGGTTGCGACCTTCCTCCAACACCCAGATTAGCTACAAATAATGGGTAAAATCCTACTCAAGAACCAATGCGTACACTGCAAATGATGAACTCGACCCCCAAATGAGTGGCTACATCCTTCCTCTTTCTTGTCCACCAAACTCAATATTAGTGTCCTCCTCTTCTCAGATGTATGGAGTAGCAGAATGAAATGAAGAAGATTTATTGTTGAAATGTGTCCGAGTTTACTGCTATTATGTTGATCCTTTGGTTCAACACTTTTGTCAAGCAGTTATTCTTCAATATTCTGGGTGAGTTCTTGTATGAACTGAGTTTGTGTATGATGTTTCTTGGTTTATATATCTCTTCAAATAGTTCAGATGACATACATCATAGTGATGGACATAAAATGTGCACAATAAACTTGCTCTTCTATTGTATTTAAAACCCAATAAACAACCCAAATATTGATGAGAGAGTATAATGAATGGTTCACAATTGTTCAGCGAGTACATTAAATGGATAACTTAGATTTAATAAGAAGTTTGCAGACCTGTATATAGTGAGTATGGTGGTTCTGTGATAGTTGTAACAACCCTCTATATTTGATTACGAAGGATAGTAGTTGGTCCCTTACGATGGCAAGTGTCAAGGTGGTTCCCAACAACAATTTAAACAATCCCAATCATCTCCAATGATTTCTATAGTAGATTTACACTATCGTAGATGATAACACGCCCCTCATGCATTTGTGTAGCTTTTATGTATAACTGTCATAGCTCAATTCACACTATATTTAAGGATTTATGACTAAGGACTTGGATCAATTCAAGTAAATAGGTGAAAACCCATCTTGAATTTGGAATGCTTTTTTGTGAGTTAGCCACAATCATGACCTAGAATAGACATAGGAATGAGAGTGGATTCATGCGTTTATCATTAGGTGATACAATATTTCATTACATAGTAGGAGAAGGGAAGTACATTACATAGATCTCAAATACCTAATCATTTAACTACTACATAAATAACTCATTATTACATCACTTTTATTATTAATACTTTATTATACTTCTATGTCCTAATTGGTATGTCTAAGATCTAATTATGACCATCATCGCTAACATTTCTTTTATTTGTTGATCTCAGTTCTATTGTTGTATTTTTATTGTTTTCTATTTGTGCATGTGGGAACTATCTTGAATGCTATCATTTATCGATTGCTGTTCTTTCAATTTGTAGATTCTATGGAAATATTCTAGGATCTTAGGTTTACTTCAAGCTAGCAAGGAGTTTTGGACACTCATTCTAAAAGTCATTCTTTCTTGGGTAGTTTCAATTCTTTCCCTGGATAATCAGAGTTAAATTTAGTTAATCATCTAAAAGTTGCTTTGTTGATTATTATTTTCTGCTAATGATTTATTTTCTTGTTCATTGCATACAGGTGTCGTGACCCAAAGACAAGATTTCCATATGCAACAAAGGAGGATTTCAAAATCATTTGAGAAAGGTGAAGGTTTCAAAACTCAAATATTTTATGTATGGGTTTAAAAATTTGTCTATATTTGCAATCCTGCAAATTTATTAGCTCTAAGATTGGGACAATATTGGAATGGAGGAAAAGAGAAAGCTTAAACATCAATATAAAGTAGTGATATTTTTGTCACACAAGAGAATATGATGCACTGGATAGACTAATTTGTGATCAATTAACATCATGTGTTAAACTTGATCATGCCTAGGATATACAGTCGGTTGGCATTAAATGGTAACCGTGTATAGGGTACAATGTTTGCTAGAAGTTTATGGAGTTGGTTGGCATTGGCATCTTGCTTCCTGTGATTCATATAAATCATGTTAAATCCACCTGATCCTTCCTCTTCTTCAACTGAGAATGACTCAAAGATGGGAATATGCCCAGATTTCATTTGTTTCTTGGAAGAAAGCATATTTGTAGCATCTGCTTTCTTCTCAAATCCCAAAACAGTTTTTAAGCTGAATTCGTGCATTTTTTTATCCTCTGACTTTCCCTGAAGAAATTGATGTTTACTGCATCTAGCAAAAGCATCTGTAAGATTTTCCAGATTGCTTGGTAAAAATCAACTTTCAAACCAGTTTTGGCTTGTTCTTGTTCTTGTAGAGTAATATGTGTTGTGCACCACAAATGTTTTGAAAGGCTATTTACTTTGTATTAAATGGTCAATGCTTCCTTAATTACATGAGCATTACATATGAATTTATAGGTTATTTATTATAATTTCTTGGAAGTTGAATGCATTTGCTAGGAATCTCTCTTTTCCTTCTTTCCATGGAAGCATGTTTTTATGGGTAGAAATATTTTAAACAATAAATTTTGGATTAGTTAGAAATTGTCTTTGTGACTGAGTTATGGATTGCTTAGCCATATAAGCTTCTATTTATCCATTGTATGGTTTTAAAACATATTTATCTTTTCTATTAGAGGTTTAATATAGAGGCTTTCTCGCAGATGCATTGCTTTGATCAAAGTCAGTATTAAATATTTTTAAAATAGTATGCTCTGGCTTCTATATTAACATGTTCTTTTTGTGCTATCTTGGGAAACATGTTAGAGGTTACAAATTTTACTCTTTCTAAAACATTTTTTTAAGGTAATATACGTGGATAAAATGCCTCATATTTGGTTGATTCAAACACAGGGAGTAACGAAGAATCTGGACCCAAAACAAGGGATTTTGATAGATCCTTTCAAGAAGAAGTAGAGTAGAAGGATGTTGATGTGAAGTGAAGGTCACACCGTCGACATAGGTAATTTTTTTCCTTCATTCTGTGGATGATGCTTCTCATCAGTAAATTTGAAAGCTTTTGGTTAATGTATCCTAGAAGGCATTTTATTTTTGTATAAAAATAGATCAAATTAGTAGTCTAAGTCAACATTTGGTTTAGTTTGGATGTTTTATTAAGGGCATACTATTGCTTTGAAATACTTAATATTTCAAATTTTCAAGCATTGAAGGCATCGCCAAAACTGTGAGACATATCTAAATTGAATTCAATATACTTTTGAATTGCTTACATTAACATAGTTTTCAACGGGAAATTTGTTACAACAAAATACCATAGTAGAAAAAGTTTTCCATGAGTAATCTCAAGTCAAACTTTGCTTGGACCTACTACTGAGCTAACTTAACTTTGTTGCAAGTTTGATTCTCTGTTAGTGATCAAACTTGTCAGAAGCAAGTCAGGCCCTAGAGTAGTTGCGGATCAGATATAACTTGCAAAAATCTTCACTGGTGAGTAACTCCTGGGTTATTCCATAGTTTTAAAAATCGGAATTGGGCTTGGAATCAGGATTTCTTATGCCTCTCGTGGGCATGTAGTAGTGGGGTAGTGGAATCCAATCAAAACCCTTTTCAAATTGTTATAATAGTGGAGTGAGGCCTATTCCTTTCTATTGTTGGGGTTTTTAGTTAGGTCTATCATTGACATATGCATTGTTATTTTTGAATGTGTAATGTGTATTGATTGTAATTTCTATTGAATATCTATAAATGTTCTAGTTTCTACAAAAAAATGGACATACATACATACATACGTATATATATATTATATATATATAATGTGTCCTCAGTTTCCTAGTTCCAGGGGTCGTTGTGTATGTGTTAGATACTCGTATTCCCGCGTCCCATGTCTTGGCGGTGACTTAGGCTCTAGTTGGTCACAAGATAGATTCCAGGGTCCTATTAGTGATGAGAAACAACTCTAGACGTCCACAATAATGTTGAATTGGCTTTAGGGCGAGCCTAATATATTCGGCATAAGCCAATTGGTTTGTTTCATAGCATATTGGCTTTTATGGTTGTTTATGCTCAAAATGCTAGTTTCAGGCCTTCTAAAAAGAGCTTTCAATTTTTCTCTTCTATATTACATACAAGATAATGATTCTAATACAATGCCACACTCTTGAGAAGCAAGGAGGAATGATGGAATCAATGTTTCCTAAAAGTGCAGTTTTCTAAGAAAACATTTTATTTGTATAGGATATGTTGCCAACAATCCCATACAAACTTTCAACACTCTTGGAAACACTTGTGGCTACAAATAATATGGAGAATAGTTTCTACCTTTCCATGGTGAAGGAATAAAGCATCAATAAATCAAATGCTTGACAGACTCTCCTTTGAGGAAAATCCTTGAGAGATCAACAACTAGGAGAGTGTGAAAATTCCTAAAAACTATGCTTAATGCTGATTAAGAAATTTTCACCTTATTTACTCGAGATTTCCTAGATCCGTTTCTTGTGAATTTTTCAGGGTTATGGCTGAATCTAAAAGGAAAATTACAGCATCATATATTTCACTTCATTCCAACCAAATATATTGTTGACAAATTTGGGTTATAGTTGTCATTGATGTCAAAGGTGTTCACAAATGACAAAGGAATAACCGGTGGATATGATGGCAGGACAAACTTAGTGAAAGACTAAAGTAGTGATGGCATGGCATGGCATAGTTGAGGGTGTGGCATGACACATATGATGGCATCGCATGACATAGTTGAGGATGTGGCATGACACATATGATGACATGGAGTATGATGGTGTCCTAATGATGATGAAAGACTAAGGTAGTGATGGCAAAATTGCTTATGAAGTACAAAGGATAAGCAAAAGACACCATGGCAGAGTTACGCAGAGTTAATGCAACATAAGTCAAAGTAAAGACAAAATTGCATGATGATGAGGTGGCATAGACGAAGGTAGTGATGACATGGCACGATGATGAGGTGGCATAGTTATTTGCATGAGATCCGATGAATGAGGATCATTTTTTGTATAATCTGCAAAGATAGAATGCAGATTCGCATTAGTTCTAAGATCAGACAGTTAGGGGTAAATCCGCAAGGAAATCAACGGTCCAGGAAAATGTGGAAACAATGTTGCGGAAGTCCAAAAAAGGAAAGTGTGATTCTGCATCCCACATCCCGCAATCCGCAAGATCAACGGTTAGGAAAGACTCCGCAAAAGATCGACGATGCGGAAGAAAAATTGCGGAAACGAGCTTGCGGAAAGTCGAAATGTTACGTTTCCTCATCCTGCATCCCGCAATCTGGAAAGATCGGACGACCGAAGTTAGATCTGCTAAAATAGATCGATGGTGCGGAAGAAAAATTGCGGAAAGAAGCTTGCAGAAAGGAGCTTGCGGGAAGGAGCTTGTGGAAAGGAATTTGCGGAAAGGCAAAAGTGGACAGTCGACATCCCGCATCCCACATCCCGCAATCTGGAGATCAACGGTCAGGAAAACCCCCATCGAAGATCAACGGTGGGAAATCATTGATGAGGAAACCATGGTGCAGAAATACGATTTCGAGGAGGAAATCTATGTGCTAGTTCGACAGATCGGAGAGATTCAAAATTAGATCAAATGACCTAGATTGATTCTGGAGAAGGATATTGCAGAAGCATCAGAAAACGATAACCTAAGCTGCAGAAATGAGTTCTGAGGTGCGTCCATAAATGGTAAAGAAGAATGTCCAACATGAAACTCATAGATGGAAGGTGAAGACCGTGTTTTGTGACAGAAACGTGTACAGATGAGCCTGCGATGAAGATAGCTCACAGAGGAAGAAAAGAAGCCCACAAGTGTGAGAAAAAGAGAAGCCCGAAGGTCTGAAGATAGATTATTCCCGCTGATGGAGGAGAGGAAGTCCATAAGCATTGGTTTGGTGAATCCTACGATCAGAGAAGAAGGGAGCTCACAGATCAGAAGTGATCAAGAAGTTTTTAATTAATTATTTAATTAAAAATCATTAGTCATAGATTGTTGAAAATGTGTGACAATCAAATTTGAAAGGGCATGATTGTGAAAGGGTATCTTTCCAAAATGAAGAGACGCGTCCGTAGGAAATATGAAGATACTTATACGCAGAAGTATGAGTGAGAGAAAGTGTCTGTGTCATCTAGATCGATGTAGCCATAGCATAAGATAGAGACCAGTGGGTGTGATAGAGAATGGAGGGAAAAATAAATCTAACATATTACATAAAACATATTAGGGTGGCAGGGTGGAACTAGGGCAGGCAACAAGCCTGCAGGGGGTTGTTGCCTCCTTCTAGGAGAAGCTGTTAAATAGGGTGTAGGAGCATCCTGTTAGTCGTAGCTAACAAAAAAGGGTGTCGTAGCATCCTTTCAGTAGCAGCTGATAAACCATGGGGTCGTAGCCTCCTTCCAATTGGCATTGGTAAATAGGGTGTCGTAGCATCCTTTCAGTAGTAGCTGATAAACCAGGGGGTCGTAGCCTCCTTCCAATTGGAACTGGTAAATAGGGTGTTGTAGCATCCTTTCAGTCGTAGCTGATAAACCAGGGGGTCATAGCCTCCTTCCAATTGGTATTGGTAAAAAGGGTGTAATACCATCCTTGTTGGTAGTAGTAGGCAAAACTATTTGTAAATAACAATTTTGCAGTAATAGGAAGTATTGGTGGTTTACCATATTGGGCTTCCACGTTAAAATTGTGTTCTATGTATTCTTGTTTTTATGTGTTTCTAATGATAGATTTAAAAGTGGTTAAAATAGTAAAAAGATAACAATACCGATTCACCCCCCTCCCCCTCCTCTCAGTATTGGCCAATAAACCAACATAGAACACTTTATATATACATTAGAACACTTTATATATACATTAGAATGAAGTTACGACTACATACAAATAGCTTATCACAAGGTGGTAGAAGATAATCCTTTAAGCTTATCACAATCTAGGACTCTCTAATGCATCCAAACCCTAGCTAGGGCATTCACCATCAATAGAAAAACCTTATTAGAAATCATCACCTAGCAAGGAATTACACCAAGCTAATCCTATCCACTCCAAAGGCTCAAGAACAAGCAAGCATCAATAGAAGCAAGTCCACCCTTAATCTTTCTTCAAGATTGCCTCACACAAGGTCAATAAGAAAAGTGCTCCAAGTCTCCTCTAGGGTGTCTTTGCCACAAATGTTTGGTCATTCGCACATAATGACTTCAACCCCATCACTTCAACTCTTCTCTAGGTTTTCCATCTCACAAATCCTAGTGGCTTCCTTCCTTGCATCAACATAAGTAAAAATACTCAAGACATGTTCACCAATAAGACACAATGATCTAATGAACTCTTTTCCACCATGCTTCTTGTTCATCCTAGGTTTCACATTTCATAAACCTTATGTCCTCTTCTCTTGCACCATACAAGCACCAATACCTCTATATTATAAACAATGTTGCAATGGAGTTATTCTTGTTTTCTAAACTCAAATTTATCTAGTAAAAAGAGCACTCTACACACAATATATTTTTGGTATCATGTTTGTCCAAGGAAACTCCTCTTTATCCAATCATAGAGGGTGCACTAGTTTGGGAACATCTTTGCCACTCGAACTCATCTTTATCACATATTTTCCACTCAAACTCGTATTTATCCAATCTGTCCACCTATTGATACCCTTGGGACAATCCAACTAGTTCCAGAATGCATTGGAACAACAATTCTTCCAAGTCAACAATAGGGCATTCCTTCTTAGGAGGAAAGTATCCAGGCTCGTGCATCTTATAAAAACACCATATTTTTTTTTAAAAGTCCTCCACTTCATCTTTCATTGTGTCTATTTCTTAGTGACCATGAAGGGATACATTTTTAATAAAATCATCCCAATCCAGTGGGTAACCAACCCAATCAACGAATAGGACTGTTGAGCAATACTATGGTAGCTACTAGCATGGCATCTGAAAATAGTGTAGTCAAAGTGGCAGTAATATTCTATCATTCTGTAACCATATGATGGCACTCCATTGAATGGATGACAAGATCAATGTTATGTAGTGAAGTGTAACTGTGTTCTAACTGAAAACACATGGATGAAGGTTGATGTAGACAATTGATATTTCTTCAAAACGTTCAGAAATATCCCTTAATCTACCCACGCGAGAATGTGGTAAAAAGAACCTCGACTAAAGGTATCAAAACCCAACCCTAATGTTCCTTCCTTGCATTAATAGATGAGGCTTAGTAAAGTGTGTTTCTCCTAGAGATGATATAAAGCATGCAAGCATACACCCTCATTAGGATACTTGTATGCCTATAAAATAGAACTGATAGTGGCGGTTTAAAAGTCTTTAGTAGATATATATCACATTCAAGATGGATACTTTTTTTAGAGTTGATTATCCTAATTCATTCTATTGCATCTAGGAACTTCTTAACTGAATTGTGTCCTACTAAACTTGCATTTGGCCAACAAATCCTATAGTGTTTCTAATGTAGGAATTAATTCAACTCTTCTACAAACTTCTTGTAAACCAAGAAAAGAAAAAGGTAAATCAATGTTTGGACTTAGATGAAATGTCAAAGATGTCTCTTAATCTCATGGGATTATAAAATATTTAACACTATTTAGTGGTAAAAGATATTGATGATAAATTGATAATACAAGCTTAGTCAATAAAAAATATTCCCAGAATGGCTATTTTGACCTGATATCATAGTTGAAGTCCTAATTTAATGCTAATAATTCCGTTATAATAACATATTTGCATTTCAACTTTCTTGAATTGCGAGATATTGAATTGGGATAGTTTTCACATGTTGAACTCGTTGTTGAAAGTGACAAGCTAGCATCAAAAGAAAAGGGCGATGGAGAAGATAATGGCATGCATCGTCTTCTTGATAATGTACCTCTAAGAAATGGCAAAGTATCAAGTTCATTTTTGTCACTCTATTGTCATCGAAGGTCAAATATTTGGGGTGGGTATCACGAGACAATAACCATAGGGTAGGAGTAGGTCCAAAAGGCAATTTTTAGTGAGCTTGAACCTCATGTTGATAATATTTTGTTGACTATTGTGAGATATGACAAACCAAGTCTAAAAATTCGAGACATTCAAGGTTGTTGGATTCTTGTAGATGGGGATCTTGGTCATACCCAAAACTACCCATGAGGCCAATTCAACTCAAAGGAACTGTTGATATTTGCACCTTTCACTGTTGTTCATGATGTTTGGTTTCCTTTGTCACTATTATGGATTTGAAATTCATACCATAATTTCTTTCTAGGGTAAATTGAAATTAATGGTAATGGAACCACTCTCAAACATCTTGAAACAATTAATGCTAATGAAATTAATGGGAATGGTAATGGAACCACTCTCAAATTCATGTGAGAATTTTGGAAGACTCTCATATTATATAGAAAAACGCTTGTGAAAGTTTGAGGTATATATTAACTTTGGGAGAGACAGTTGTACTGAATGTCATCGAATACTGCACAATATCTCTTAAAGCTAGAAGCCAATATTAAAAGCCTTGGAAGTTTTTATGCGTATTAAATTTCTTATACACTTATTTCATAATGTTCCATAGCTCCCAAGTGGTGGAAACAAAATGAGAAGTCGTTGGAGTACAAACGTATGGTATTTGCATTGGATAGGGTCTTAATTGAAAGCATTGAGAGTATGTAAGAGGAATGAACTTGGCAGGATTGTAAGAGATATTGTAGGTAACCAGTGACTACAAATCCCCTCTTTCTTTTAATATTGGCCCCTACATTTATGCACCTTCATAAAGGAATTCTATCAATACACACCTTCAACACTTTTCAATTTCATTTATATAGCATTTAAACTTCCCTTAAAATGTTATTTCTTCTTGCCATGGGCTACCCAGGGTATGTTATCAGTGCCCAATAAACTGCCAACTGCTTTCAGTTAATCCATTTGTAATATATAATGCTTTATGTGTATGTGAGTTGCTTAGTATCTACCCTCCATAAACTGCAGTCGAGATTTTATTGATAGCTCGACTTTGCTAATTGTTATTACACCTTGTTGATTTTTACCTATATTAGCTATTAAGGGATAGTAAATTATGTCATATCACAACCCATACATGTCATGTTTTACATAAATTCTCTGAACTCCAACTTTCTATTTAACTCGAACAATTTATTACAATCGCTGATAGAGAGGAAAAATAAAAATTGAGAATTGTTCCACTTTAATCCATGGAGAGGGATATGTGTATCTATTTTCCATGTTAATGGGATGGTCTAGTTTTAATTGTTGGAGAAAGCTTTGTTGGCAACAACAATTGTGAACAACTTTCACAATTAAACTCTCAAAGTGAAACTAAACAAGTATATAAATGCGATCTCGCAACAAGTATATGTTGTCAAAATTTGTCATTAGAATTTGGTGCAAGTAAATTCATTGGTGTGTGTTGACGCGCACTTGAAGTGTAAGTTGCCCCCTTTTATTTATGTTTGCACTATTTTAGGAAATTTGGGGTGTTTTATTATTGGTTTCATGTCTGAAATTCCCCTAGATCGTCCTTCAAACTGCCCAAAAATATTAAGTTAGGGTTTTACTGCCATTTCACCCATGAAATACTTGGCTTTGCTATTGTTGTGATCTTATTCATGCCCCAAAAGTGTCTAAGATGCTCCCAGATTAATGAATTAGTGTGATTACATGTTGTTTTTTATTTGAAACAATGTCAAGGATCATTGTTTAAGGGTGTTTATTAGGGGAGTTTTGAGCTCTAAAATGGGCCTCATAAGGGAAATAATAAAATAAGAGTTATAATAATAAAATAAAATTTCTAAATTTTGGAGGGGAAAAAGAAAAACTACATTTTCTTATTGTATTTTTGGCATATCTCCTTTTCGGTTCACCCAAAATTCGAGTTTGGGGACTCCTTGGATGCAAAATTAAATTTTGCATCCAAGGAGTCCCCAAACTCAAAATTTGGGTGAACCCATAAGGAGATATGCCAGAAATACGATAAGAAAAAGTAGTTTTTTCTTTTTCCCTGCATTTGTTTTTGCAAATTTTACCCTTATGGTTGACATCATCATCTTAAATCCTATTATTTCTTATAAAGTGAATTTTAATGGTACAACTTTTGTTTTGAGGCCCATTTTTTACCTCAAAACTCCCATAATGATGGGGCTGAGAAATGCCCAAAACTTTCCATGAGGCCAATTCAACTCAAAGGAACTGCCGATATTTGCACCTTTCACTATTGTTCATGGTGTTTGGTTGCCTTTGTCATTGTTATGGTTTCCAAAACTAGACCATAATTGATTTCTAGGGCTTGAAATTAATGGTAATGGAACCACTCTCAAACATCTTGAAACAATTAATGGTAATGGTAATGAAATTAGTGGTAATGGAACCACTTTCAAATTCATGTGAGAATTTTGAAAGACTCTCATATTATATAGAGAAATGCTGGTGAAAGTTTGAGGTATATGTTAAGTCTAGGAGAGACATTTGTACTGAATGTCATTGAATATTGCACAATCTCTCTTAAAGCTGGAAGCCAATATTAAAAGCCTTGGAAGTTTCTTTGTGTATTAAATTGCTTATACACTTACTTCATAATGTTCCATAGCTCCCAAATGGTGGAGACAAAATGAAAATTGCTTGGAGCGCAAATTTATGGTATTTGCATTGGTTAGGGTCTTAATTCAAATAATTGAGAGTATGTAAGAGGAATGAACATGGATGGATCGTAAGAGATATTGTAGGTAACCAGTGACTGCGAAACCCCTCTTTTTTTTAATATTGGTCCCTCATATATGCCAAGTCTTGTTAGTTGTATATCATTATTCTAGACAATCCTCAACACCCTTCTCACAAACCATCCACACCAAGGGCATATCAAGCTATTCATGACATTATAGGTTTAGTAACTCATGTTGTAATCATTTTGGGTACATGTCGCCTCCAATTCTATGTTCTTTATGGTAACCATTATGGATGGGCCAACAAATCTCATGGACCAACCATTATCCTAAGGCTATTCCAATTCACTTTACAATGGACAATAAGAACCAATACTTCATACACAACCCCGCACCCTCCCACTACTTATGGAGGACCACCTTTTTTTGGAGTTTCATCATTGGGAGTTTGTACAAGCTTCTTACTAAGCTCGGAACGCTTCAACCCAAAATTTGGTAGGTTATCTAATGATTTAAGCTGCCAAACTCGCCTGCTAAAACATTAAATTCCAATAGGACCAAAATACTAAAATAATCCTATAATTCAACCCCTCTTCAATAATACACAAGCAAGTCACTCTTGGTGACTTCTTTGGCTTGTTTGAGTGAACACCACTGACATTGACAGAGGTAGGCCATGGATTCTGTTGAGGCCTGGAAATTCGCAGGCAACAACAGCAAGGGATTCTCCCCAGTCAACGTTCCCAACTAGCCCGTGACTATTTGGTGTAGGGAATTCGTCCAGTTTGCGGTCCGGCTACCGTAGGTCAAGTAACAAAATTAACAGGTTTTACCGGTTGTGGCCCGGTCCACCGTGTATATTTTTGTATTTTTAGTTTTAAGTATGACATGCAAGTACCTAGCTAAAATGCAGATTGATTAAGCATGCAAGGAGTGGTCACAATGTGATGCGCAGGTTCTTACCTCTCGTCTTAGACTCTCATGCATCTGAATCTCACACAACAAGAAAATAAAACTACTACCTAACCTATCCCTAGGGAGCAAGATTATCACTTATTAAAGAGTAATGCGTTTTGTGCATGCATTATGAAAAAATTACAGATAGCTGATACTTTTTTCAAATACATGAACATTTAAAGATATTTGAACAATCAGATAGCCAATTGTTTATGAACAACATTCATTACTCATAGTGGAAATTTTCATAAAATAGACCAGAGATCATTTATACAAGAACATAGGTTCAAAGAGTTAGAACGATCTCACAGTTAATGGACACAAAGCTGAAAACGAAATAGTTCCTCTTCAACAAATCCATAGCATAACATTTGAACATTCCACCAAGCTTTCTCCAACAGGCAAACTGTAATTATCTATTGCAAAAGGAAATAGTTCTTCTTACAATATGTCTTCACCAATCTAACTGGGAAAAAGTCCCTCTCTTATCTAAATCTTCTATATTTATACAGAAGAACAAAACTGTTGGGCTACCCACGAATGACTCTTGGGCTTCCCCAACTCTTCACCTCCCACACTTTTCTTTCATTAAGTGCTTATAAAATTTTCAATATATTACAATAAAACAAATAAAGTGCTCATGAGGAGGGTCCCGCTTGACTATTCAAAAACTTCTTCCATGCTGAGGCCTCTGAGGCAATGCTTTCGAACTCAGAAGGTTCTAAGAAACGAATATTTATTTCGAATATAGCACCCTGATTTCTTATTACTTCTATTCTGGCTGCGCTCAGGCGAAGTTGGTCCTCAAGCAACTGCACACTAACCGCGGAATGAGCTACTTCATTCCTTAGGGTTTACTCATCTAAGCCTCTAATGTGCTGGATCCTTTGTTCATCTTTATGATACCTCCTTTGCAAAATTTCCAAAACAGGCTGTGGTCTGGAAAAGTATCCATTCTTTGCTCAGCCTAAACTTGGCAGTGATTATAAGTGATCAAAAGTCTCCTGAAGAATTCTGCACAAGCCCCCTTTGTCTTCTTGATAGCCTTCTTGAATTCTTCGGCTGTGTTTATGGCAAACTCCAGTAAATCATAGTCTTGCCTTAGGGCTTGTTGATCTTTTGATGGTAACTCTGCAGGAGTTTCTTCATTCGCTTCCAATCTCGCCATCCTTCCTGTCAGGACTTCTAAGATGTCCTGCGATCTGTCCACAAAATATGAAGAGGTTTCCAAAATCTCTTCCAGTTGATTATCTACCTGCAAGACCTTGCACCTTTCTTCCTCTATGGCTACTTGCAGCTGGTGCATCTTGCTCCTCTGTGCCAGAACATGCTCCTTGAAAGGCTGAAGACTGACCTGCTGTTCCTTGGCCTCTACTAGAGCTGCTGATAACGAGGTAATCTGTTCTTTAAGTTCTGCATTCTGTCCCTGAGATTGCCTCTCAGATTCCTCCAAGGTAGCTTTCTACAGCTCCAACTCCCCTATCCTGCCTAGCAGCTGCTCCTTTTCTGTCCTCAACCCTTGACATTCCTACTGCAATTTTTCCATACCTTCTTGGGTAGCCTCCAGAGATCTCTTCTCGACTTGGAGGAACTGGAGCTCAACTTTTGAAGACTTTATTTCCCGTTGTATGTCTTCAAACTTTCTTTTCAACCTATTATTTTCCTCTCTTTCTCTTCTTAGGGTATCTTTGAGCTGGGAAGAGGATTTCTTTGACTATTCAAGATCAGTCATTATTCGATCTACATTGTCCTCGGAAGCATGGATCAATGCAGCCCCCGCTTTGATACTGAACCTGGGGTCCTTGTCTGTCCCATATACTACAGTTGTATCATTTATCATTTTACTGGACTGCCCCCCAGTCTCAACCTTTCTCTCGGTCCTCTTCACTATCCTTTTCCTTTCCCTATCATAAAAGATAGTGTTGAAATCCGATACCTCCTCCCCTTTCTTCGGCTCAAAAGGGATCAGCCTAAGGGTGGGGACCATAGCCTATCCTGGTGTGCTGCCAACAGTTGCCTCAGGATCTTGAATATCAGGGTTCCCTGAGTTCTGAGCCTGACTATCTACAGGATCGGAAGTTGATTGCTCTGTCACTGTCTCTGTCAGCTTTAGCCTTTCTGCTTCCTGTTTCTTCAGCTCCTCATCCATCTTTCTTTTCTTTTCCTCCTCTTCACTCTTGGCAGCTTCTTCTACCTTTCTAGCTGCTTCTTGTGTAGCTCTTCTCTTCTCTTCCTCCTCACCTTTGAGATAGCTTTCAGCTTCTTGTGCGCCTCCTAGCATTTTCGTCCCTTTTTCTGGCTTCTTCCTTCTCTTCCTTTTCTTGTTCATCCTGTCCTTTCCGGCCTTTGGTGGTGATTTTCTTCTTAAACCTTCTTCTTAAGGCTGTAATATTTTGTGCACTGCGGAAAATGGATTCCTCTCTGTCCCAGTGGCTTGTGCATTCAAAATGTACATTCGCCTCTCTGCAGTGCTCTGCCACTTTATCCCGGGAATCACTCCTGTGGAAACACATTTCCCTAAAATGGAATTTTCCCAATTCTTCCACAAATTTGTCAGCTTTCTTCACCCTTGTAAACTTGTAGCTTCCCAACCTGAATGGCAAAGGAGGGTAAGCTGCTTTCTTATGTTCAAACAGAAAGCTCCCTATGCCATCTAAAAAGACTTGTCTAACTGCCTCTTTGTGGACTACATAGTCAGTGGCATACTTAGGCAGTAGTGAGGGTGCTCTGGAGCATCCATACATTCTGAAATATAATCCATCCTCAGTTAAGTAATAGTCCGCATATTCTTCAATCACCTGCAATGCCTCCTTTGACATGCAGTTGCACTCTTTTAAGAAAATCAAGGTATATAATGGCATAATGAAGTGCTCACACACTTCCCTATAGTGGCTGTGGTATTTGTGTGCCCACAGTGGCTTGTATGCTGTGTAGACTGGTGCTCTTTCCCGGTACCAGATACACCTCAGATTGGGGAAGGGCTGGTTGCATAGTATGCAATCAATCAGTATAGAGCTCATGTAGAACTCTGATCTCTTCTGGGACACCCCTCCTAATGCTGAAGCAATGCAGGTTGAGAGGCTGTTGGGCACAATGTTTTCCTAGTTGAAAACTGTCACTTGTGTTGCAACATAGAAAATGATAGGCACCCACTCTAACTTGAAGCTTTTACCGTGGGCTCTCCCGAAAATCCTTTTCAGCATCAGGGCTATGAACCTGTAAGGGGTTCTTAGATTGGTAGTATCATATTCCCCGGTCGACCTAGTTCTAAAGTTCTTGCCAGGCATCAGCATCCTCTTTAGTGTCTCGACTAGGTCCATCTTAGTCGCCTTCAGCCAGTCTTCAGTCAAGTACACCTGTGTTTCTGGTAAGTGGTAGGGTAGTGCTACATACCCAGGGCTATAAGCAGCATAACCATGTTTATCAACGTTTGCCAAAATCATGGTGGTTACATCTGCCCTGGGCAGAATCCACCCAATCACCTCTGAGCATGGAAAAAGCTCAGGTTTGGTAGCAATTTTCATCAATGCAGATCTCTCTATATTGGCATAGATGGTTTCTTCTTCAAAACCTATGTCAGGTACTTCTCGGCGTGATATTAATCTGTAAACTTCCCCCATTGATATTCGGGTTCCACACCCACTATGCATTTGGTGTCCTCGTAGGTGTATTCAACTCTGGTAACGATTTCGACTTCGGGTTCCTCTTCTACTATGGGAGCCTTCTTCTTCTGACGTTTCGACATCTTGGATTCTGAAGAATTTCCCTGTCATATACAGAAATTTCTTTTAGGTTATGTTGGGTCATTCCCGGATAACATTCAAAATGGAGACAACTGTATAAGCATTTTACCTCATCTATGCCAAACATGAGTGCAGCTATGAAGAATAAGCAACAATGCTAAAAAACCGAGTGTTCCCGCATAAAATTAATCTGCCGAAAAGGCTAAAACCAGCTCTCGACCAACATTTGTAGATTTAACTTAGAATATCACGGCCTTTCAAGAACGACGAATATCCCCCTCCTCTCGTCAATAAGAACACAGTCTCGAATCCCCCTCTCGGCGCTACGACCTAAATGCTACGCAAAAGAAAAAGGTTCCTAATCCCAAGTGAGGACACTGCACTGATAGTGCACTTAACTCATAAACAAGAAGAGGAAGCTACTTGCTGTAAAAAACGCTCGCCTCACGGCCTGACTAGGTAATGCATTCTGAACCTAAACCAGTCTGGGGTTCGTATTCGAACGAAACAATTTCACCGCTGTGGCCCTGGTTCAAAAAACTAGGGCGACCATATAGTGGAAACAAAACTCAGCATCTTATAAGAAAACTATGAAAGCCCTCCCCGGATGGCCAAACACAGACTGGGGGAAACTGGTGCGGACAACGTAAGGGCCGTCTGCACCTGTTTCCCCAGCAATCGAGTGCGGGCTACAAAACCATAACGGCCGCGAAAGAAAACATCAAGCAAAACCACAAACACCCCCCCCACCGGACATCCAGACCTTCTACCTAGAACATATATAAATGCCGATATGGGAAAACCTAGGTAACCACTAACCGCAGAGGCAATGAACCGACTTAGGACAACAAAAAATAGTTCGACCAATCAAATGAAACGGTAAAACGAGCATAAGGGCCTACCTGGCATTGTGTTGCGCGACTGGTGGAGGAAAACCGGTAAATTTCCACGGCGGATCCACCTAGGAGTGAAGGTACCGACAGCGAAAGCGTTGGTCTGCTGGAGCGAAAACGACAGCACGGAGAAATCGCCAAAATACAATAAAATAATAAACCTCCAAACCCAAAATATATACGTCGCGGTCAACATGCAATCGGCGGGAAAATTATCAAATCAATCGGGAGGCAAAACGACTAAGGGATCGACGATCCTATCAACATTGCCTCCACAACGGCGGATGATGAAACAACCAGGAAACTCACAATGGCATCGGCGGAGAAACAAATCAACTTCACATTGAAGCTCGCTAAGTTAAAGCCTCGGACCAATAGTTGGTTGAAAAGCCGCAACAGTGGAAACCATAAAGGAAACGAGTTTCGTAGACCAGCAAAATGGAACATGTCTCAAGCGAAAAACATCGACCAAGCGAACAAGATAAATCAAACTATCGGAATCATAGTGCTTTTTAGAGTTGCAACGACGAAAGTTGAAAAAAATCCCGGACCTGCGAAACAAAACGGCGGGGATTGGAAACGGATAAAACAACTCTCGGACAGCTTCATAGTACCTTCTCTGCAATGGCGGAAGACATATAGACAAAGGTTCCGACGGGATCCCAAAACAAACGCCGATAAAGAAAAAAGCATCGGAGACCAAATACACTTGACTTGGACTTGATGTCCTGTTCTTTTCCACAACGGGGGGCGTGAAGATAACTGGACTCCCGACTCAAAAATCTAAACACTTCCGATAGTAAGGCAAAATCAATTGAAACAGAAAATAAATCTTTGCGCAAACACCAAATAAAAGAAAGAGCTGAGCAAAACGAAGGAGCGTCCCAAATTTTTTTGGAATTTTGGGAAAATGTTGCAACTGCAACAATTGGCGACTACCTGGTGAACCCCGGATTTCTGAATCAACTTCTTCCCAGTAAAAGACTGTCTAATGATTTAGCTCATAAGGTGAATTCTTCTAGATGCTTGTATTCCTATGATGGAAAACATATGCATTTAAATCATTGATAACAGTCCATTCTTTGGGAAGGGGAACGGAAAATATTTAAAGTCCGGATCACTCTTTTGAGGCTTAGTAGGTGAGTTTTATTTTACCTCTGTCTTTGGGTAATTTCTAGCTTGGACACCACAGGATCGTAACATATGGCAAACAAAACTATTCATTTGTTCCTCATTCCCATGCCAATTTGCACTTTTTGTGCCCTTCTAAACTTTTGTTCTTTTGAGTCTTCCATCTGTTTTTCTTTCTGAATTTTATTCAGGCTCTTCTATCCATAGTGTCCTTTTGTGTGAGAGATGTATTTACTTTTCAGCTCACAAACGGAGAAGAACTTTTGGCAGATTGATATTCATGTTTTTGATACTTTGCTTTGATATGTATTGCTTCTTTTAGGAGTTTTGACTCTTAACAACCTTTAGGCTTTTGAAATCATGGCATGGGATCATTTATATATAATAGACTGTTTACCTTGCTTCCTTTCCGTGGGTCTTTTGCTATCACTCCCTAGGACATTTTAGATGTGAAATGGATGGAGCCTCGAAATAGTATTCCAAACCTCTTAATTTTGAGTTATTTTCAGGAGTTAAGCAGGACTTCAATGAGTGCATAGCCATTTAGGAAAACTACTTACTAGAAGAAATTCTATCATTTCAAAATAAAACGCACAAATCCCAAAGATTTCAGTTAATCGAGAACCCTGATGCTTTCCATGCAACCAAAAGTTTGCCTCTTTCATTCAAAAACAAAACAAAATAACCAGAAATAAAAGCGGTAAATCAAAGTGGAACTGCATCAAATTATTTATGTACAAGGTCATCAAATCAAAAGAAAAAATAAAAAGTGCCCACCCTTGAAAATCTATCAACCTATGAGTCAAGGGGCTAGGCTGGATTGCAGACATGAAATACCTAACCGTGATCTAATTCTGCTATTTTTGAAACCGAAACTATGTCTACCGATTCACAATCACTCCCATCAGCCTGTGAAAATTGAAGGAGATCAGGCTGAGTGTCAGTCATATTGCCGACCTCTTTTGATGCATGATATCTTAGTTCAGGCTCCATTAGATAATTCCCCAAAACAGAATTTGCAGATTCATTTCCTTCCTCCAACTTAGTGATAGTGTGCTTCATGTAAGGTTCCCTTAAAATTTTGATCCGATTTGGTACCCCTTTATGAGGCAACCATAAATGTGACCAATTTGAAGCAAAATACCCTTTTAACCTTGCGGACCAATCTCGATTCAGAATTAATCCATACCCATCCGGTATGTCAGCCACCACAATATCAATAAACTGACATATCTTGTTATTTGCAGATAAACGAATGAGAACATTCTCCATTTCTCCCACTATTTTGACATTAGTTCTGTCTAGTTGAGTGACTTCCCAAGCAATAGGTTTTGGCTGCCCATTAATTTTTTTGCAAACTGTGAGTGGCATAACATTCACTGATGATCCAGAATCTGCCAAACAATTATGCACCTTATAATTCAGCATTTTCAGAGTCAAAAGGAAAGGTGGGGTTCTAGCTTTCTCTTCCCCAATTGATTCGACATCTTCCTCCATAGGTTGGTTTTCGGTGGGTATCTCTTCCTTTGGCTCTTGAGGCTTTTCAGTTTTTTCTTTGCTAACCTCTACTTGTTCTTCCATAGCCTTAGCAGGCTTGTTGATTTGCTCCGTATCTTGGTTGATAATGGTAATTTCAGGTACTTTGTCCTCAACATTGTTGTTTGGCTGTTTCTTGACATTCTCTTGCAACTTCTTAAATTTTGAGATTATTGAATTGTCTTTCTTTACCAAATTCATGTCTTTTATTGTTGTTGGTATATTCTCAGGTTTAAGAGTACTTTTTTCTGTATCAAACAGCGAGACACAATCCCATAAAAACATGGTATCATTTTCTTGTTTTTTTATGGTCTTATTACCTTTTTCCTCTTCATCACTGTCCTTAGTCAATTTAGAGTCCAAGAGCTGATTCATTACCAATGTCATTGAATTTAACCATTGAGGACAATTCTTTTTAGAATGGGGTTGTTGGTGAAAAGTGCAGAAATTATCCTTCCCTAGGTCAAGTAACAAAATTAACAGGTTTTACCGGTTGCGGTCTGGTCCACCGTGTATATTTTTGTATTTTTAGTTTTAAGTATGACATGCAAGTGCCTAGCTAAAATGGAGATTGATTAAGCATGCAAGGAGTGGTCACAATGTGATACACAGGTTCTTACCTCTCGTCTTAGACTCTCTTGCATCTGAATCTCACACAGCAAGAAAATAAAACTACTACCTAACCTATCCCTAGGGAGCAAGATTATCACTTATTAATGAGTAATGTGTTTTGTGCATGCATTATGAAAAAATTACAGATAGCTGATACTTCTTTCAAATACATGAACATTTAAAGATATTTGAACAACCAGATAGCCAATTGTTTATGAACAACATTCATTACTCATAGTGGAAATTTTCATAAAATAGACCAGAGATCATTTATACAAGAACATAGGTTCAAAGAGTTAGAACGATCTCACAGTTAATGGACACAAAGCTGAAAATGAAATAGTTCCTCTTCAACAAATCCATAGCATAACATCTGAACATTCCACCAAGCTTTCTCCAACAGGCAAACTGTAATTATCTATTGCAAAAGGAAATAGTTCTTCTTACAATATGTCTTCACTAATCTAACTGGGAAAAAGTCCCTCTCTTATCTAAATCTTTTATATTTATACAAAAGAACAAAACTGTTGGGCTTTCCACGAATGACTCTTGGGCTTCCCCAACTCTTCACCTCCCACACTTTTCTTTCATTAAGTGCTTATAAAATTTTCAATATATTACAATAAAACAAATAAAGTGCTCATGAGGAGGGTCCCGCTTGACTATTCAAAAACTTCTTCCACGCTGAGGCCTCTGAGGCAATGCTTTCGAACTCATAAGGTTCTAAGAAACGAATATTTATTTCGAATTTAGCACCCTGGTTTCTTATTACTTCTATTCTAGCTGCGCTCAGGCGAAGTTGGTCCTCAAGCAACTGCACACTAACCGCGGAATGAGCTACTTCATTCCTCAGGGTTTGCTCATCTAAGCCTCTAATGTGCTGGATCCTTTGTTCATCTTCATGATACCTCCTTTGCAAAATTTCCAAAAACAGGCTATGGTCTGGAAAAGTATCCATTCTTTTCTCAGCCTCAACCTGGCAGCGATTATAAGTGATCAAAAGTCTCCTGAAGAATTCTGCACAAGCCCCCTCTGTCTTCTTGACAGCCTTATTGAATTCTTCGGCTGTGTTTATGGAAAACTCTAGTAAATCATAGTCTTGCCTTAGGGCTTGTTGATCTTTTGATGGTAACTCTGCAGGAGTTTCTTCATTCGCTTCCAATCTCGCCATCCTTCCTATCAGGATTTCTAAGATGTCCTGCGATCTGTCCACAAAATATGAAGAGGTTTCCAAAATCTCTTCCAGCCGATTATCTACCTGCAAGACCTTGCACCTTTCTTCCTCTATGGCTACTTGCAGCTGGTGCATCTTGCTCCTCTGTGCTAGAACATGCTCCTTGAAAGGCTGAAGACTGACCTGTTGTTCCTTGGCCTCTTCTAGAGCTGCTGTTAACGAGGTAATCTATTCTTTAAGTTCTGCATTCTGCCCCTGAGATTGCCTCTCAGATTCCTCCAAGGTAGCTTTCTGCAGCTCAAACTCCCCTATCCTGCCTAGCAGCTGCTCCTTTTCTGTCGTCAACCCTTGACATTCCTACTGCAATTTTTCCATACCTTCCTGGGTAGCCTCCAGAGATCTCTTCTCGACTTGGAGGAATTGGATCTCGGCTTTTGAAGACTTTATTTCCCGTTGTACGTCTTCAAACTTTGTTTTCAACCTATTATTTTCCTCTCTTTCTCTTCTCAGGGTATCTTTGAGCTGGCAAGAGGACTTCGTTGACTGTTCAAGATCAGTCATTATTCGATCTACATTGTCCTCGGAAGCATGGATCAATGCAGCCCTCGCTCTGATAGTGAACCTGGGGTCCTTGTCTATCCCATATACTACAGTTGTATCATTTATCATTTTACTAGACTGCACCCCAGTCTCGACCTTTCTCTCGGTCCTCTTCACTATCCTTTTCCTTTCCCTATCATAAAAGATAGTGTTGAAATCCAGTACCTCCTCCCCTTTCTTCGGCTCAAAAGGGATCAGCCTAAGGGTGGGGACCATAGCCTGTCTTGGTGTGCTGCCAGCAGCTGCCTCAGGATCTTGAATATCAGGGTTCCCCGAGTCCTGAGCCTGACTATCTACAGGATCGAAAGTTGATTGCTCTGTCAGCTTTAGCCTTTCTGCTTCCTGCTTCTTCAGCTCCTCATCCATCTTTCTTTTCTTTTCCTCCTCTTCACTCTTGGCAGCTTCTTTGGCCTTTCTAGCTGCTTCTTGTGCAGCTCTTCTCTTTTCTTCCTCCTCACCTTTGAGCCAACTTTCAGCTTCTTGTGCTAGCCTCCTAGCATTTTCATCCATTTTTCTGGCTTCTTCCTCCTCTGCCTTTTCTTGTTCATCTTGTCCTTTCCCACCTTTGGTGGTGATTTTCTTCTTAAACCTTCTTCTTAAGGCTGTAATATTTTGTGCACTGTGGAAAATGGATTCCTCTCTGTCCCAGTGGCTTGTGCATTCAAAATGTACATTCGCCTCTCTGCAGTGCTCTGCCACTTTATTCCGGGAATCATTCTTGTGGAAACGCATTTCCCCAAAATAGAATTTTCCCAATTCTTCCACAAATTCGTCAGCTTTCTTCACCCTTGTAAACTTGTAGCTTCCCAACCTGAATGGCAAAGGAGGGTAAGCTGCTTTCTTATGTTCAAACAGAAAGCTCCCTATGCCATCTAAAAATACTTGTCTAACTGCCTCTTTGTGGACTACATAGTCAGTGGCATAATTAGGTAGTAGTGAGGGTGCTCTGGAGCATCCATACATTCTGAAATATAATCTATCCTCAGTTAAGTAATAGTCCGCATATTCTTCAATCACCTACAATGCCTCCTCTAACATGCAATTGCACTCTTTCAAGAAAATCAAGGTATATAATGGCATAATGAAGTGCTCACACACTTCCCTATAGTTACTGTGGTATTTGTGTGCCCACAGTGGCTTGTATGTTGAGTAGACTGGTGCTCTCTCTCGGTCCTAGATACACTTCAGATTGGGGAAGGGCTGGTTGCATAGTATGCAATCAATCGGTATAGAGCTCATGTAGAACTCTGATCTCTTCTGGGACACCCCTCCTAATGCTGAAGCAATGCAGGCTGAGAGGCTGATGGACACAATGTTTTCCCAGTTGAAAACTGTCCCCTGTGTTGCAACATAGAAAATGATAGGCACCCACTCTAACTTGAAGCTTTTACCGTGGGCTCTCCCGAAAATCCTGTTCAGCATCAGGGCTATGAACCTGTAAGGGGTTCTTAGATTGACAATATCATATTCCCCGGTCGACCTAGTTCTAAAGTTCTTGCCAGGCATCAGCATCCTCTTTAGTGTCTTGACTAGGTCCATCTTAATCGCCTTCAGTGAGTCTTCAGTCAAGTACACCTGTGCTTCTGGTAAGTGGTAGGGCAGTGCTACATACGCAGGGTTATAAGCAACATAACCCTGTTTATCAACGTTTGCCAAAATCATGGTGGTTACATCTTCCCTGGGCAGAATCCACCCAATCACCTCTGAGCATGGAAAAAGCTCAGGTCTGGTAGCAATTTTCATCAATGCAGATCTCTCTATATTGGCATAGATGGTTTCTTCTTCAAAACCTATGTCAGGTACTTCTCGGCGTGATATTAATCTGTAAACTTCCCCCCATTGATATTCGGGTTCCACACCCATTATGCATTTGGTGTCCTCGTAGGTGTATTCAACTCCGGTAACGATTTCGACTTCGGGTTCCTCTTCTACTACGGGAGCCTTCTTTTTCTGACGTTTCGACATCTTGGATTCTGAAAAATTTCCCTATCATATACATAAATTTCTTTTAGGTTCTGTTGGGTCATTCCCGGATAACATTCAAAATGGAGACAACTGTATAAGCATTTTACCTCATCTATGCTAAACATGAGTGCAACTATGAAGAATAAGCAACAATGCTAAAAAAACCGAGTGTTCCTGTATAAAATTAATCTGCCAAAAATGCTAAAACTAGCTCTCGACCAACATTTGCAGATTTAACTTAGAATATCACGGCCTTTCAAGAACGACGAATATCCCCCTCCTCTCGTCAACAAGAACACAGTCTCAAATCCCCCTCTCGGCACTACGACCTAAACGCTACGCGGAAGAAAAAGGTGCCTAATCCCAAGTGAGGACACTGCACTGATAGCGCACTTAACTCATAAACAAGAAGAGGAAGCTACTTGCTGTAAAAAACGCTCGCCTCACGGCCTGACTAGGTAATGCATTCTGAACCTAAACTGGTCCGGGGTTCGTATTCGAACGAAACAATTTCACCGCTGCGACCTTGGTTCACAAAACTAGGGCGACCATATAGTGGAAACAAAACTCAGCATCTCGTAAGAAAACCATGAAAGCCATCCCTGGATGGCCAAACACAGACTGGGGGAAATGGGTGTGGACAGCGTAACGACCGTCTGCACCGGTTTCCCCAGCAATCGAGTGCGGGTTGTAAAACCATAATGGCCGCGAAAGAAAACATCAAGCAAAACCACAAACACCCCCCCCCCCCACCGGACCGCCATACCTTCTACCTAGAATATATATACATGCCGAGATGGGAAAACCTAGGTAACCACTAACCGCAGAGGCGACGAACCGACCTAGGACAACAAAAAATAGTTCGACCAATCAAACGAAACGGTAAAACGGGCATAAGGGCCTACCTGGCATTGTGTTGCTCGACTGGTGGAGGAAAACCGATAAACTTCCACGGCGGATCCACCTAGGAGCGAAGGTACCGACAACGAAAGCGTTGGTCTGCTCGAGTGAAAACGATAGCACGGAGAAATCGCTAAAATACAATAAAATAATAAACCCCCAAACCCAAAATATATACGTTGTGGTCAACATGCAATCGGCGGGAAAATTATCAAATCAATTGGGAGGCAAAACGACTAAAGGATCGGCGATCCTATCAACATTGCCTCCGCAACGACGGATGATGAAATAACTAGGAAACCCGCAATGGCATCGGCGGAGGAACAAATCAACTTCACATCGGAGCTCGCTAAGTTAAAGCCTCGGACCAATAGTTGGTTGAAAAGCCGCAACAGTGGAAACCATAAAGGAAACGAGTTCCGCAGACCAGCAAAACGGAACATGTCTCAAGCGAAAAACATCGACCAAGCGGACAAGATAAATCAAACTATCGGAATCAGAGTGCTTTTTAGAGCCGCAACGGCGAAAGTTGAAAAAAACCCCGGACCTGCGAAACAAAACGGCGGGGATCGGAAAAGGATAAAACAACTCTCGGACAGCTTTGCAGTACCTTCTCCGCAACGGCAGAAGACATATAGACAAAGGGTCCGACGGGATCCCAAAACAAACGTCGATAAAGAAAAAAGCATCGGAGACCAAATACACTTGACTCGGACTTGATGTCCTGTTCTTTTCCGCAACGGTGGGCGTGAAGATAAGTGGACTCCCGACTAAAAAATCTAGACACTTCCAATAGCAAGGCAAAATCAATTCAAACAGTAAAACATGGCTGACATAAAAATAAATCTTTGCGCAAACACCAAATAAAACAAAGAGCTGAGCAAAACGAGTAAAAGGAGGGTCCCAAATTTTTTTGGAATTTTGGGAAAATGTTGTAGCTGCAACAGATTCTAAGTTTTAAGATTGACGCCATGGTTGTGATTGAGAGAGGTGGCTTGAGGGCTAAGGTTAGTGAGAGAGGCATATTTAGAATATTCATCTTGAGCACAGAGAAACAAGCTGCAACATGTATAAATCTTGAATATTAATCATCATCATTTACAGTTTTACTTAAAGTTTGTTACACCTTTTTGACCTATGTTCCTTGCTGCTTTAGATTAGTACATGTTGCTCAAGGTTTGAAATTGGTTATGGGCCTGGATGCTTGCTTGTGCTTCCTAGGATATGAATTTTTTATCCAACAAGTTTCTTTTCAAATTTCCTTAGAATGTTCACCATATGTTGTTATAACATGACTCAATGACATATCGAAATGAGAGCCAATTGATATAGATTGTTCTATTAAGATAATTGTGTTTTTGTCTATAAGCTTTGATGTTTTTTAACAAGTAAAAGGAATATATTTTTTTTTAAATATGTATTGTCCGTTTTTGGAGTTTTGGAGAAAAGTACAAATTGGGCAGAATTCGAGTTTAACTAGTCATGACTCTAGAGGGTTCCAACTTTCACCAAATGGTCCCGAATTTCAAATGTAAGGGTATGGTGAGTATTAAAACATCCCAATTTGGTTTATCGACACTTTTTATCCGACTTTATACCTTTGCAAATTTGTTTGGGGCTAATTACAAAAAGGGGAAAATGACTAGGAAATTGTGATGAAATCCCCCCTAAGGTGTAGACCAAAAGGGCTTCCCAACTCATGTACAACCCTTCCAAATTTATAAGAAGAGTATTGGGAATGATATTAGACCTTATGGACTGTCATCAAACATGGTTATTAGTTCTTCAATATGGTTATAGATTTCCACATTCGTTTGATAACTTTCAGTGAAATTGCTTTTGGGGAAATTGCATAACTAGCTTGATTTTGACATATGAAAGGTAGAGTTAAACGTTCATATTAGGATGCGACATATAGGGAACATATACATAATACAAATTTCTTCCCAACATTATTAAACACCAGAAAAATCCCTTCATACAATTCTTGTATACAACTCATTTAGTATGTGAGTCAAATACATGAAAAGTAGTGAACTAGTAGCATGGAAGAGTTTCACATATGGATTTCTTGGATTTAGACCCACAGAGCATAGGGACATGAAATTAAAGAGTAAAAAATCATATCTATCTATCACAATATCATCAATCTCGGAGAAGAGCCCTCATACAAATCTGATATAAAACTACTTCAGGATTGAAGCCAAAATCCATGAAAACTAGTGATACAAGGGCATGAGAATGCAAGATTTTCACACAGGATTTTCTTGGATTTCGAGCTGAATAACATATGGGAATGAAAGGATGGGGAAAGATATGGATCACGAACTATATCATCCTCCTATATGCAATAAAATCACTCCATTCAGCTCCAAATGAGAGGTCAAGGTGGCCTCTCCAACAACCAATTTGGATGAGAATCTAACTCCTTCGAAATTGGCTCACTAGCAGGGAGAGTGAGAACTCACTATGAAATGGACAAGATAGTGCTTTCCAAAATTCCAAAGGAAAATTCTCAAATGATTAAAATTTATTCTCTTTCCTCATGAAATCCTTTTATTAACTTCATGAGGCCTCCTAAGGTTTAATTTCCCTCCATGGGATTCCTCCAACTCATCTTAGTGGTTTAGTAACTCTCATGACACTTGTCTTCCTCTTCATGATCCCATTCTTTCCCCAATTCAGATGGATGCCTCTAACTCCCAAATTCGACCTCTTGGTGGCTATATTTAGCCATGTCATGTCAGATTTGTCACATGGCTGCAATCAAGTCTGAATTTGTCATACTTGTCATAGAGTCTTTCATCATTTGTTGTCATAGAACACATGTAATCTCCTTCTAAGTGGCACACCTTGTCTTCTAGTCTCTTCCTCTTCCATTGGAGTTACTCTCATTTACCTATTTGAATTACTTGGATCATTATATTATATTTGACACCACATCACCCTCTAATAACGTTACATTACCCATGTGTTCGAATTTGGATGAAGATAATGCCAAGTGTGTGGGGAATCTAGTCATCCAAAGGCTTCACAAGCTTCAAAGTGTCTTCATGAACCCATTCCACCTTATTTTCTTAGCATTTATAATTTATGTGACCCATTTAAATTTGAATATGGTAAACTAAAGTCCTTTCGGGTCCCATAGCCCCTTATTACAAAATTTATGTCTCCATCTCAACCTAGGGAACTAGTAGGCTGGTGGAACATTATTTGCAATTAGTCTTATTTAGAAATTATTTAATTGGGGACATGACAGTCCTCCCCACTCAATATTGTTTGTCCTAAGCAATTTCAAACATGGATTTTGAATAACCTTATTTCCTTCCAAAACTTTGCTTCAAACCTTTGCTGCAATTTGAGTAGTGGCACTCATGCACTACAATTGTGTGTTTAAAAAAATAAATATATGTGGATATTTGAATATTGATATATCCTATGAAATCACCACTAACACCAAAAATATTGATAAAATCCATCAAAACAAATTTTGCACAAATAATCTTTACCTCCATCTTTTGGAAACCTTTTCTAAACTTTCAACCCCTTTTTTATTCTTTATAATTTTTTGAAGTTAGTACTAAGTTGTCGAACTTGAATTTCCAATATTCCAATAAAGTTTCAAAGAGGAACCACCATGATTTTGCTGCTCTACTATGATTACAATCACCTTCTCAAGTGGTGACTCAATATCCCCTACTGCTTGTTTTCCCCAAAATTGGAACCTAGCAATAGCAGGATCCCATTGCTTGTATTGCACCCTTCCAAACATTCATGAGTACAAAATATGGATCATGAAAGTACATAAAAACATCATACAAATGTACATCAAGAAGCTACCTCATTAAAGGATCATGTCATTCCTTGTACATTTGACTAAGTAGGTCATTATGTGGCCCATACACACAAGCATCAGGTATTTTATCAAATCTATGCCACTGACATAGGTGAGGATCCCATGTCCTATAATGCTGATCCAAAAGAATATAAGGTGCATCAAGATAATCATCCATGTATTCTTTCATCCAAGATGTGAATGAAGAACCTCCACCAAAGTATGAACCAAATAAGGAGCAAAGAAAACATTAGGTCTTCAAGTGACTCAAATAAGTCTCATTAATACACCCATGAATATGTATATCATCATGAAATAACAAATGTTTTTCCTTCTAATAATAATGTCCGTCAATGATATATCTCTTCACCCAAGTGTGGGATGAATTTCCTCCAACATCAAATGGACTATGCAAGGAGAAAGGAAAATCATGAGTCTCCAAGTGATTCAAGTGAATATTATAGGTGCATCCATGTAGATGTTTATCATCATAATGTAACAAAGCATGCTTCTTCAAATGTAAATAAGATGGCACTATATTCATGCCATCATCAAAAGGAGATATAGGAATCCCATACTCCTCATGTGGAACCATAAAAAAGAAACCTTTAACCCTAAGTTGCACGAAACGGGGAAACGGGGAAACGGGGGAAATGTGACCCCCCAAAATTTTGGAAACGGGGAAGTGCGATATATATATATGAGCAAGAACATTTTTTATTTTAAAAAAATGTGAAATATAAATCATAAATCATACATGTTGACAAATCATTGCCTATATTGAGATCCTATTTATCAATAACAACCTATGCCTCCCTCCTCTAGTCTCTAGCCTTTGTTTCTAACTCGAATTTTAAACTTGATCCTCCAAGGGAATTAGTCAACAGCTCAACACCCTACAATTTTGATGAAACTTCCTAATTCAATCTTTAAAATAAGGTAGAAAAAACTTCCCATGCTTAATAAGTGATCTTGTTTGAGTGAAGAGTATATTTTTATTAATGTCATGACAGAGGAGTTCAACAATCAACACCACCAACATCAAGATACATATAGGGGTTGATCTACTTGATTAAATGCCAATTCCATATCCTCATACATGATAGAATCTGGTGGAAACTTTGCAATCCTGAAATCTTGAAAACTATTAAGTTTGCTGAATTTTGAATGTGATATAAAATTCTACTTTTTGCATATGAAGTCCGATGAGGTTGGAACCACTCTCGAACATCCTGAAACAATTAATGGTAATGTTAAAAATTTAAGTAAAAGTGACATTCTCCTTATCTTTTATTTTCCATCCTTATCTTTAATGTTAAAATTTAATAGTAATGTTAAAAATTTAAGTAAAAAGATGGAAAATAAAAGATAAGGAGAATGTCACTTTTATTTTAAGAATTTAACATTACCATTAATATCACCAAAACACCTGCTCCATGGCAACCTTTTTTTGGGAAACGTGACCTAATTGACTACAACCGTATCGGAAACGTGTTTCCATCTCGAAAGCATGTTTCGTTCGTATGGAAATGCGTTTCTAGGCCGTGCGGCACGCGTTTCCGAGTTTCGAAACGGGGAAACGCTGGAAACGGGGTTGGGGCCCACGTTTCCTGTAACATAGCTTTGACCCATACTTCATTAGGATGAATGCTGAAAAATGTGAAAGTGTAGGATGTAGGAGAAAGAACCAACTCACCCAAAGGATTAGAAAGTGAAAATTTTTCATAATGTGAAGGATACATAGTGGTAGGAACTAGCACCTCCCTCAAAAATGCAAAACTTTCCTCATAGATTGGTTCCAAGGTAGTGGATTCATGCACTTCTCCAAAAAGTGTGTAACCATTTTCAAGAGGCAACTCAAGTTCCTCTTCTACCACAACAAGTGATTGGTTCTCATCAAGATGATATTCAAACACATCAAGAACCATCAATTTTCCATGTCTCTCATGATCCCTCATGTCATGAGAATCCCCCAAGCAATCTACCATATGACAATCTGAAACATAGGAGGAAGAACAAGTATCTTGCAACCTCTTAAGAAGTTGCTTATTTTGAGTTTTGAGCTTATGAATATCCTCATGATTATTCAAGTATGATTGATGTAACCATTCATTAAGCTCAACCAAATGGTTTATATCAAAAAGAAAAGATATGAAATTACCTTCGATTGTGCACATTGCTCTTTGAATCTTCTCCATGTCTTCAAGGAAGGATGGATCCTCCAATGAAGAAACTTTCCGACAATAAATTGATATCAATGCTTTAGTGTCATGGAGTATGCTAAGGGACTCATCGATATTCATTTCACTCATATTCAAAGACCCTTCAATGAAGAATGGTTCATGGGAGTGAGCCTCCTCTTCTTCTGTCTTCTTGATTTGGTCAACTTCTTGAAGTTCAAGTGGTGATGGGGAAGTTGACCTTGGTTATTTATTAGCTGCTACAAGGTCTTCATCTTTATGTTCATGAGAAATTTGGACTGCAATAACAATTTCAAATATGATCTCTATTTCACCAACATAGAGTTGTGAGAACCCATCAGTAGGTCAAGCATCCATCAGTAGATGCTCTTTGGTCCATGTCCATAGTATAATGTGTCTTGGAATGATATTCAATAGTTTCAAGGTAATCTTCTTCATTATCATGTGATGTTTCCTCATCTTTTTCAAAGTCACTTGGGAGCGACTTTCGATCCTCTTGATGTAATACTTTTCTACTTCACCACCCACAGAACTTGGTGACTCCTTGGTCTCCTCCATACTTGTGGATTGCTAATTGCTCCTTAATGAGTTCAAATATGCCTTATTGTGTCTAAATCCATAGAACCAATCATCAAAGTCTTCAAAAATTATTGTCTTCTGTGTCTCTCCATGATGGAAACTACTACTACCCTCTGCTTCCAGCTTACCCCTAAGTTGGCTAGCCATCGATTCGAACCTTTGCATAAGCTACTTGGTCATATCATCAAAATATGACTTAATGAGTTTCTTAAATTAATATCTATCATACATAAATTCAATAGGGGCCAATACTATGCTTCGATACCACTTTAATGATCCAATCTAAAATTTCCAAGCAAAGGCACAATTTGGGGCAAATTTGGGTTGACTAGTCTTGAGTCTAGGGGCTTCGAATGGCACAAGAGGGTCTCGAATTTGGTAGAGGATGATATGGTGAGTCTTAATAACACTCAATAGGCTCTCTGGTCACTTTATAATAGGTTATAGACATCTGCAACACAATTTTGGGCCATTGGAAAAAATGGAAAAATTACTAGTAAATTGTGGTGAAATTCCCCATAGGGTATGAGGAAAAATGGCTCTCCAACTCCTATGGGACCCTCCAAAATTGACAAACAGAGTATGGGGACTGATATTAGACTTCATTTACTGTCATTATGTGTGGATATGAGTTCTGTAAACAGAGTAATGCTTCAGAATAGAGCATGAGGATGTAGACCATTAACAACACATAAATAGACTACTCAACAACATTTAACATCAGAGAAACTCCTCAACACAATTAAGATAAACAACTCCTTTGAAATGGACACCAATATAAGGAATCTAGTCAAACCATAGCTTGGAAATATGGACATTTTTTCATATGTATTTCTACTAATTCGAATTACAAAGAGCATGGGGAGCATATTACAGATCCAAACATCATTCACCCATGCTTGGGAATCAATTGAACTCAACAAAGTGCAAGCATCATTGACACTAGTGCGCCATCATATGGAAACATGGGAATAGAGAGATAGGGAATGAAAGAACGAGGAAAGAGATGGATCACGAATTGTATCAGCCTCCTATCTACAATAATGGAGCAACCGAATTCGGTTGTCCGTTAGTCGAATCCGACTATCATTGTAATAATGAATATGAATAGTAAATAATATATTGAAATGATGGGTAAAATGTACAATAAGCTCTCCTTTTATAGGCTTGAGCGTGAAGGGTTACACCCTTTCATATAATTAACTAATCTATTTTAATAATTTATTTTATATTCATTACATTGCCACTCCCTTTAAGGAAGCTTTGTCCTCAAAGCTTAAGTATTTTCCTAGTGCCGTTCTTCATTCTGACTCGGTGTCGGTATTAGAATCGGACGAGGTCTCTTGTGCAGAGACTTGCACTTCCTTTCCATTGATGATTTTGCACTGTATTGTCTCATTGTTCCTACATTTGTGACTAGGGGTCTAATCATCACCGCATCGACGACATATGCTTTTCTTCTTTTTCTTTTTATTATTAGAGTAAGCGTTAGATGACTTTGATATATTTTCCATTTCGTAGGTGTATGACTGAGGTTTGTGGCATTGATGGCCGGGAGATCAAGTATCTGCACAGTACCTACATTGTGTCTCTTTTTCTTGTCGATAATGGCTATCACCTTTTGTTTTTATTCCTTCCAATTTGCGTTCTGCAGCTTTTGCTTTACGTCTTGCTACTTCTACATTAGGTATGTCATGTAACTTTAACTCTTTTTTGAGGTGTGGTTTAAGACCTCCTAAATAGGTTTCGAGTCTTTGCTTGTTAGACAAGCCAAATACTCGTGTTGATAAGGATTCCCATTGATGAGTGAATTCCTCAACGTTTCCGACTTGCTGTAGTCTGGTAAGTTTTCTGAAAAATTCATCTTCTTTGATTCCTTGAAACCTATTAAAAAAATCATTTTTGAACAAGTTCCAGGTGTAGGTAAAATTATCTCTCTTCCACCATAAGTACCAATTATAGGCGTACCCTTCCATATGCATTGACGCATATTTCACCTTCTCCTCGTCAGATTGAATGTTGTAAATGTCGAAGTATTCTTCTACCTTGTTTAGCCAAGCAACACATTGGTATTCACTCCCATTGTATTTCGACAACTCTATTTTTGCTTTAGGTGGGTGCACTTTGTAAGGACGACGTTGATTTCCTTTTTCCTTATGGTTTGATGGTGGTTCGGAATTGTTGGACGATGAAAGTGACATATCTAAATTGCTTCGTTGTTGGTGGTGATTTTTAGTTTTTCTTTTCTCTACTATCTTACTTATAGCGTCTATTTTGTTGTTTAATCATGCCTCCATATCTGGCAGTACTTGTGTTTCTATTTCTTGCTTAAGCATCGCATTGTTAATCTTTATTTCTTTTTGCAATTCTTCTTGATTCTTTGCGAGTGTTTCCTGGGTGGCAACATGAAATGAGGCATCTAGCATGTCTGGACTGCTGACGTGGCCCGAACTGGGTATGAACCTTTGTAACATCTTGAATAATGTATTATGGTTCTGCACCATGGTGCTCATGTTTTGTGTTATGGTGTTTATGTTTTGCGTCACAGTACTCATTTTGTCATCCAAGTCTTTTTGTTTTTCGTTCAGGATGTCAAGTTTGTCGTCGAGCCTCCTTTCTAGTACCACAACAAGCTCATCTTTGAGTAATGTATTGTTATTTTGCATCTTTTCCTTCACACATTTTAGGTCAACGGCAAGGGACCTTATGTCCTTCTCCATTTTTTCGATTTGCTCTTTTAGCTCCGCCATGGTCTTGGACCTTGTATGCGGAGGTGTGTATTTCAACGCTATCTTGGGTAATAATATATTAATTAATTAATTAATTAATATTATTATTATTATATTTTTCATAAACTATATAATATTTTGTATATAGTATTATATATATATATATTTTTAAGTTTTTTTAAAACTAAATATTATAAAATAATAATAATATATTATTATTATATATAATATTTTATTTTATTAAAGTTTGTTTTTATTTTATTTGTATTGCAGGCTTTAAGGTTTCGTAATTTTTTTTGCACTAACCGCGCAGAGGATGAGAAGTCGGGGGTATGAGGCAGTGGGTGCGCAGAGGAAGGCCTGGCGGGTGGGTTGGAGTGTAGTAATGAAACTTTGAGGAGGCTACAGGTGGGAGCGTGGGGTAGCAACGGAGAGTCATAGGAGGAGAAGCACTGAAGAAGATGCTGTGAGAAGGTCGCGTGGAGGAGGCGCGGAGCTGGTTTCGCAGGTTGGTTTTGCAGGTTGGTCGTGGAGGTGAGATGACGGTGTGGCGTGCGCAACAGCTGAAGGGTGAGGACTGTGTGATGGAGGCAAGGTAGGTGGAGGGTAGAGGGGGCGTGGAGGCTAGTAGGTGGAGGATGATGCAGCAGCTGAAAAGTGGAAGTGGTGACGCAAAGTGGAAATAAGTGGAAACCGGGGATGGAGCAAGTGCGCGGGGAATGGAGGGTGGAGCAGGGGGTAGAGAGCGAAGGTGATGGAGGCGGCGAGCAGGCTGGAGGACGTTTGTATTTTTTTTTTTTATAAATTTTTGGGCAGCACTTGGGATGAAGTGATAGGCAGTGGAAGAAATTAAGGATTTAAGGATTGATGAGCCGAGTCCGAGCTCAAGTAAGAATTAATGAGCCGATTCCGAGCTCACAGTGTACGAGCGAATCCGCTATGATAACAAATGGAGCAACCGAATCCGGTTTTTCATTAGTCGAATCCGACTATCATTGTAATAATGAATATGAATAGCAAATAATATATTGAAATGATGGGTAAAATGTACAATAAGCTCGCCTTTTATAGGCTTGAGCGTGAAGGGTTACACCCTTTCATATAATTAACTAATCTATTTTAATAATTTATTTTATATTCATTACAAATAACAACACTCTATTCAACTCCAAATGAGAGGTCACGGTGGCCTCTCTAATAGCCAATTTGGATGAGAATCCAACTCCCTCGAAATTGGCTGACCAACAAGGAGAGTGAGCACTCATCGTGCAATGGACAAGCTAGTGCTTTCCAAAATGCCAAAGGAAAATTCTCACATGATCAAAATATATTATCCTTTATCATGAAATCCTTTTATTAACTTCATGAGGCCTCCTAAGGTTGAATTTCCCTCCATGGGATTCCTCCAACTTATCTTAGTGGTTTAGTAACTCTCATGACACTTGTCTTCCTCTTCATGATCCCATTTTTTCTCCAATTCGAATGGCTGTCTCTAACTCCCAAATTCGACCTCTTGGTGGTTATTTTTAGCCCTATCATGTTAGATTTTTCATATGTCTGCAATCAAGTCTGAATTTGCCATACAAGTCTGAATTTGCATGGAATCTCCTTCCAAGTGGAACACCTTGTATTCTAGTCTCTTCCTCTTCAATGCGAGTTATTATCCTTTACCTATTCAAATTCCTTGACTCAATATATGATATTTGACACATCACCCTCCAATAACGTTACATTACCCATGTGTTTGAATTTGGATGAAGATAATGCCAAGTGTGTGGGGAATCTAGTCACCCAAAGGATCCACAAGGTTCCAAGTGTCTTCATGAATCCATGCCACATTATTTTCTTAGTATTTATCATTTATGTGCCCATTTAAATTTGAATATGTTAAACTAAATTCGTTTTGGGTCCCATAACCCCTTATTACAAAATTTATGTCTTCATCTCAACCTAGGGAACTAGTAGGCTAGTGGAACATTATTTGCAATTAGTCTTATTTGGAAATTATTTAATTGGGGACATGGAAGTCCTCCCCACTCAAGATTTCTTGTCCTCAAACAATTTCAAACATGTATTTTGAATAACATTCTTTCCTTCCAAAACTTTGCTTCAAACCTTAGCTGCAGTTTGAGTAGTGGCACTCATTAGAGGAAATTTGGGGTCTAAAATGGGCCTTATAAGAAAACGTGTCAAAATAAGTTTTTGTGAGTTGGAATTCAAGAACCAATAGAATTTCAATA
>LPNX011196522.1:98577-115540 GCA_001517045.1 Pseudotsuga menziesii
CACTACAATTGTATGTTTCCAAAAGTAAAGATACGTGGATATTTGAATATTGATATATCCTCTGACATCACCACGAAAACCAAAATGATTAATAAAATCCATCAAAACAAAATTTTCACAAATAATCTTTACCTCCATCTTTTGGAAACCCTTTCTGAACTTTCAGCCCCTTTTTGCTTTTGTATAATTCTTTGAAGTTGGTATTGAGTTGCCAAACTTGAATTTCCAATATTCCAATAAAGTTTCAAAGAGGAACCACCATGCTTTTTGCTGCTCTACTCTGATTACAATCACCTTCTCAAGTGGCAACTTAATATCCCCTACTGATTGTTTTCCCCAAAATTGGAACCAAGCAATACCGGGATCCCATTGCTTGTATTGCACCCTTCAAAAAATGATGAGTATAAATATGGATCACAAAAGTACATAACAAGATCATAAAAATGTACATAAAGAAGGTACCTCATCAAAGAATCATGAAATTGATTGTACATTTGACTAAGTAGATCATTATGTGTCCCATATAGACAAGCATCAGGTATTTTATCAAATCTGCCGCATTGACATAGGTGAGGATCCCATGTCCTATAATGTTGATCCAAAAGAATATAAGGTGCATCAAGATAATAAGCCATGTATTCTTTCATCCAAGAATTGAATGAAGAACCACTGCCAAAATATGAACCAAATAAGGAGCAAAGAAAACATGAGGTCTTCATGTGACTCAAAGTAGTCTCGTCAATACACCCACGAATATCAGATTTGTATATCATCATGAAATAACAAATGATGTTGCTTCTAATAATAATTTTCGTCAATCATATATCTCCTCACCCAAGTGTGGGATGAAGTTCCTCCAACATCAAATGGACTATGCAAGGAACAAGGAATATCATGAGTCTCCAAGCGACTCAATTGAACATTATAGGTGCATCCATGTAGATGTGTATCATCATAATGTAACAAAGGATGTTGTTGAAAATGTAAATAAGATGGAACTCTAGTCGTTCCATCATCAAAAGGAGAAATATGAATCCCATACTCCTCATGTGGCACCATGATACAGGAATCCCAATTGCTCTCTAGATATTTTTATCAGATAACTTTCTTTCTATATAATTCATTTGGTCGTTCATTTGGATTTGGTCATGTATTTTGTGAAGCAGATCCTTAACATCATACCCACAGCTTGATTTGGAAATTTATCCCCTCCTAATTGGTTGGGCCTCCAAATTTTGGTGCTATTAATTTGAATGATACATTGTTCAACGTTAGTAGGAATAAGATTCCACCCCTTAAGATTACAACAAATCCAAACAATCCTACAACTTCAACTGTTATTAGGGTCCTTCAAATTTTTTTCATTGTTTTGTCATTTGACACTGGTTCACTACAGGGGTTTAACTTGGCATTCATTTTGTTGGATGCTTCAAATTTTATAATTGTTATGGCTATGCTTGAAGTATCGGTGTAAACTGTTAAGTGTTCCAAATTTATATTCCTACTAGTTGTAAATTATAGGGTTTTCAAGCCATGGATCCAAGCAAGAAGCAATAAAATTAATTTTAAATATGGAGAAATATGGGAAATTGAATAGATTCTAGAGATATTTAGATGTCCTGATTGTATTAATGTTGGCTTGAAGTATGTAGTCTGAGGTCAATTTGACTAAAATATTTTGTCTCTTTCTATGGCATATTGATATCTTGTTTCATTCAGGCTCAAAATTTCTCGAGTGAATAGAAGTTGTTTAATGGTTCAGTGCATTGAAAAAAGGCAAGGACAAAACCATGAAAAAAATGAACATTGATTAGTTATTCATGAGTTATACAACATACTCCTTCATGTCCTACTATGTTTATTTTCAACCACCATGCTTTATTGTGTAGTGATCCTAGGATGTTTAATGTCAAGTTCTAATTTGTTGTTTACATTATACATCTTGTCGAGTTTTACCTATTTTAGCTATTAAGGGATAGTAAATTATGTCATATCACCACCCATACATGTCATGCTATACATCAATTCTTTGAATTCCAACTTTCTGTTTAACTCCAACCATTTATTACGATCATTGATACAGAGGAAAAATAAAAATCGAGAATTGTTTCACATGAATCCATGCAAAGGGATGTGTGTATATGTTTGCCATGTTAATGAGTTGTTCCAGTTTTAATTATTGGAGAAAACTATGTTTTTTGTGACCTCCTTACTACTGGTTGGGGTCAACAATGACCTCCTTACTGCTGGTTGGGGTCAACCATGACCTCCTGTTGACTATTACAAATTCATGTGAGAATCCTGAAAGACTCTCATATTATATAGAGAAATGTTGGTGAAAGTTTGAGGTATATATTAACTATGGGTGAGACATTTGTACTGAATGTCATTGAATATTGTACAAATTTTGTATTGGCTAGCCACCCTACTCCGCAAAGTTTTTCTGCTTCATAATTTGGGGTTTCTCTCATATTAGGGCGTTTGATTTTCCTTGTATATGTTCCCCATTTTATACTTGTTTGATATATATGTATTATCCACTTGACACATGTTTTGATTACTGATAGGGTATGGGCATACTTGTTGGAAAATTATCTCTATATACTGCGCTTGGTGTTCATCCTTCATTAGTTTGCAACACAAGAACCTATAGTTTATTGTTTAAACATATGCCAATTTGTGCAAAGTTATAGAAACATTTATCTATGAATTTGACTAAAATAGTATATTGATTCCTTTTGTTGTAGTTTAGTCTACTAATAAACTTGTACGCAATATATTTTAGAGCTCCTTCATTTCTATTCCATGATGTATGCATGTAAATGACAAAAAGGTTTTCTAATCCACTATTGCATGTATCTTAAGTGTTGTAGTCAGTCAGTTATTTGGTATTTTTATTCTCTTGACTACTCTACTGATATGTGGACATTGTCTTCCAATAACAATTGATTTTGGGACCAACAATGCAGATCTCTTAAATGATGAATTTTATATTGGTCTCCGACAAAAGCACATTACTGGCCAAGCTTTCTTCTACTTGAATGAACTTGTAAATGTTTAATTTATTCACTTCATATCTAAGGGAAAACATATCTTTCTGCTGACGATCTGTTTCTATGTTTTGTAGGAATATTATGACTTCCTTCATGAGTTCATGTGTGCTGTCAAACAAAATTATGGAGAAAAGGTTCTTATCCAGGTTAGTTGTTAAACAATTGTTTCCTTTGTGAAGATTAGGTCACAATTGATTGTCATATCATTGTGTATGAATGTATTTACTTTGTATGGTAGCTACTTTTTAGCATCTTGTTGGCACTTTGATAAAACATGCTTGGGAGCTAGAAAATTATTTTTAGTCATTGAAACCATGTAGGAAGATTATAAATGTGCAAATATTTTAAGATTTTACAATATGATAAGCCAGTTTGTGCTTGCACTATATTTTCAATAGACCAAGAAAACCTCTCCAAAGTAAAATATGCACAATTGATTGATTAAATGACAATTTACATTCTCATGACAGTTTGAAGACTTCACCAATCAAAATGCCTTTGAGTTGTTGGAAAAATATCAGACAACCCATCTCGTATTTAATGATGATATTAAAGTTTTAAATAAATGAAATACTATTCAAATACTCAGATCTAATGATGCCAGTCATGTTTATTTAAATTATGATTGTGGTGAGATTAAGATGTGATTATCCAAATTTTCAACAAGGATGCATATTTTTCATTTTAGGGGACAACTGCAGTGGTTCTAGCAGGGTTGGTTGCATCATTAAAAGTGACTGGTGGAACATTGGTTGATCATACCTTCCTCTTCCTAGGAGCTAGAGAGGTAAATCCAGCGTTTTGTGTCAACCATGCAAATAAGGAAGAGATGAATTACTTTACACCAATTGATAATAATGGTGACCTTATCTTCCAGGCTTTTATACAGAATTTTTAAGCCATGCATCAATTCCCATTACCTGCATAAATAGTTTTTATGAGATTCTTTTGTCTTTCTACTATGAATTTGAAAGGATTTGCTTATGTTTTTTTAAAACATAAATGGTTTAGAATTTTTATTAAAGAAGGTTGCAACATATCTGAACAACTAGGCAACACTAAAATAGTAGCTTGCAGCTTTCCAAATTTATTTATGCTCTGGACAGACTAAAGTACTTCAACTTGTTCATCTTCCTTACTGTCCCTCCACTCCAGTAGGTGGTTCTGTTAGTAGTATATATTCTAAAAAAACACCTAACGGTAATATGATTCTACAGTATATAGATTAAGAGTTGTTCATTTGAAAAGGTGGCAACTAGTAGCTTAATCCTTATTCTGATATGGAGATTCTAGTTATTGGTTGTCCACCTCCATAGCTTCCCGAGGTTGATTAATTGTGTCATATTCTTTGCGTCTTCCTTCCTCCTCATAAACCTCCTAACTTCCTGAAAATACCTGCGACAGTGCAAAGAGTTCCTATTGTCCATTTCACTGAGCTTGAAAATTTCCCAATAAGCCTTGGGGATCAATGGGCCCACCTACAATTGACACTTACAAATGCTACCTCGTGTGGAGTTGTATTAGTACATATATGGTGATGTAGAATGTTAACAGTTCTCTTCCATACCCCAACTGAAGAGTTGTATCTCAATACATAGAGTGCAACATTCCACTTCTTGCCACCTTGATTAAAAATAGCATTAACAGAAATTCTGAGCAGGGTAAAGAGGGGTGATAGTACCGTTTGTGTCATTTGTCTTTTTGGAGCAGAGATGAGTTGGATTTGTGTCCTCAACACTATCACAATTTCCTTCAATCCTAGTTAACCCTTGGGAAGCCAGAGTGCTGCAGTTCCCAAGCCTTAGTTCTGCAGTGTACCCTCTTATTTGCTTAGTGGAATTATGATCTCCTGCTCCAACCTTGTTGTTATCCCTAGATTATTTTGCATTCATGAGCGTCCCTATGCTGATAACAATAGGGGAATGAACCCTGGATTAGAACTTGAAACAAATTCTGATCCCATATGCATTGACAATGAGACGAGGCTTCATCAGGATTGCTTCCATATGCATGAGAATAAAATTATGGAATGGGGAGAAATGCATCCAACACATTTTGTCGACAGTGCCCCGAACCGAGCCTTATAGCCAGTTTTTCCATTTGGTCTGCCTCAGAATTTAGAGCTCTTAAAATATGCATAAATCCGACCTTCTTGAAGTGCAAGATTTACTTTTTTATTCTTTTTAATATTTGAGCTATGGAGCTCTCTTTGGGAAGAGAGTTATTAATGAGATGTTGGATAATTATGGTAGAGTCTCCAAAGAACAGGAGGTTCCTTAAGCTCATTGGAGGGCGATATTGATCCTTTGTATAAGGGAATAGGCCTCTACTTGATTATTTGATGCCTTCCCAAGCCCCCACGAGTATTTGATTACTTGATTTCCTCCAGGGTCATTGAGAATCCCTCCCATGCCTGATACCCCTATCTTTTTTTCAAGCTCCATAAAAAAAGTGGCTGAGAGTGCTGAGTTGAACTACCCATTCCTAGAATTCACCTTCTTTTTTTATTTTCCAATTTTGTGCATGGTTTTGATGAATTATTTCTGTCTTTGGGACCCTTATATCCCTATGAAGTATCATTTCCATCCAATATCTTTCTTCGGTATCAAGCAAATGGGATTGATGTCCTACTAAGTCTTTAGTTTTGATTGCCTCAGCCATCAAGCTTTGGGGTTTGGAAGCTGTTAACCTTGGGGGACCCACCTCATCTTGGAATATGCCTTTGTTTCTCGTTAGCCATACCTTTTGTTGTCTCCTAATCCGCACTTCTAGGTCTGAAAAAACCTTTAACTCACTAGGTGTAGCCTTAGGGGAGAATTTTGAGTTGAGTGCTTTATCACCTAACACTTGACTCCTCCATTTAGTCCAACTCCTAAACAAAGCCAAGGGGGCAGTCCTTAGTAACATAATTTAAGGATCAGTACTAAGGTAACTTTAGGAGTTAATTTAACAAATGCAACTAAAAGATCTATGTAGATTCTAAACAAGAAAGTAGATCTAATCTAAACGTTTAGGGAAATAAAGTTTAGAAAAGCAGTAAAGTCTTGAAGACTAATTTGTACTCAAAGCATGATATAAAATAGAAAAATAGAAAACTAGTGCCTTGAGCAAATTGCAAGATGAAATATATATGTCTAACAAGGAAAAAGCACTCTAAAGTAATCGGATTGATGACCTTGTCCTAGGAAAGCCAAGCCTTTTACAAAAAACAATCATGAAACTTTCCTTATTTATCTTAGGCACATGTTTGGATAGGAAAACCTTCTCAACTAATCAGACCAATCAGTTTTTCCAGAACCAGTTCGGTTTCGATAACATCGGTCTATCGGATGACACTTACATATTTCGGTGAGAGGTTGAATAAGTCTTCATTTTTCTACTACAATATAATATTAAATATATGTGGAGGTATCCACTTCCAATACATACATTTTCAAATAATGACCCAAAGGAAACTTCAAATGTACAATCCCAACACTATTTGGATGTCTACAATCTAATATTATTTGTATTATATAACCACCCTACTCAGTAAAGCTTGTCTGCTTCAAAATGCTTGGAAAAGGCTTGCAAACAACTTGTAACTCTGACATTAAGGTTCCTTCTATGTTGGTTGTTCAAATTCCTAAAGTAGTCCGAGACTTGGTGTATTAATTGATCTCTAACAACTATTTTCCTACTTTTAAGATAAATTCCTTTCATGTATTGCTCTTATTTATTTCGCGTATGAGAGTTTCTCTTATCTTCCCTCTATAAATTGCAGTCGCTATTTTATTGATAGGTTGGCTTTGCTAGCTTTTATTACACCTTGTCGAGTTTTACCTATATTATCTGTTAAGTGATAGTAAATTATTTCATATCACCACCCATACCTGTCATGTTTTACATCAGTTCTCCGAATTCCAACTTTCTCTTTAACTCCAACAATTTATTATGATCATTGATACAAAGGAAAAATAAAAATCAAGAATTGTTCCACATGAATCCATGTAGAGGGATGCATGTATCTGTTTTCCATGTTAATGAACTGTTCCATTTTTATTTGTTGGAGAAAACTCTGTTGGCAACAAAAAATATGAATAGCTTGCACAATTAAACTCTCAAATTGAAACTAAACATTTAACATCTTCAAGGCCAAGTTCTGCAAGACTAACGTGACTTGATGCATTTTATCCCTCATATTTTATAGTATGTTTGGCTAATATCTCCCTAAATAATTTTGTTGTTCTTCTTTCAATGGTTAATCATGATTATTGGTGGGTTACACCTCCTCCCCCTTCTGTTCTAAGCTCCAACACCTATCGTTCTCCTTAGTCATTATAATCAATTGAAGGACATCCAAAATGAAATTTATGGTGTTATCACATGGAATCAATTTCCCCGATAGTCATTTTGGTGATTCAGCACCAATAGTTTGTGGATAAAATAAAGGATAATCTTATCATTAAAACTTAAAAGTTCATTATTTGCCATCAATCGTTCATGAGTGCATTAGCTAAACTTAGCAAATGGTAGCAAACCTTCATTCTTAGGGTTAAAGATTGGACAATTTTTTTGGATGAGGTCTTCAGAGCAGTATTCTTCGAGGAACAATTCACATTCATACCGGTGCATATTTTTTTAGTTCGGAAGGTTCCACATGCTTGCATCACATGCAATATTTGAAGCATGCATGGTAGGGTGAGAGCTCCAAAGGGTACTCAGTAGTTTTTCTAAGACTTGTTTTTATAGGTAATTTCCTATTTTTTAAATGTCCATATTTTTGAAAAATTATCATACTTTCTAATTTTGGATACCCTTTATCGAGATGTGCTTATGCATCAATTTTGGTGATGATGGAAGAATATGGAAAAATTAGGGTTTCTTCTTTTTTGAGACTCTCATTTTATATACTCTTCCACTTTTTGCATATTTGTTTGTAAATATGTTTATGTGAATATAAGTAGTATTGTTCAAAACAAAACAAAAAATTACACAAATTCCTTAGTTCTATAGTCTAGGTATATACTATTTAATGATGTTATTTTATATACATAACAACATGATTAATTATTAGTGTTAGCTTTGTTTAGTTTGTTGCCCTTTATTTTTGAGTTGTTATGCTTCTATGAACTATGTTTTAGCCGCCTAGGTTGCAACACCTATTTGTGCTCATAACACGAACAACAATGTTATAAGAAAGACAATTAGTTTCAATCTTAATTCTTCAACTTATTGATTGAACCACTCAAATGAAGATTCTATGATTTCTTTGTGACAGAGCTTCCTTGTTTTTGTTCCAATACCTTTTGAATGATTTGCCACTCGCCTTATTTACTAAATATCCATATAATTAGGCAATACATCATCAAATGCATATCATGTTTTCATAAACACATTGACATCTAACGTAAGATGTATTTTTAGAAGACTTGAAAATACACCAGTGAAGCCATTTCACTTATGATTCAGTAAAACCTTAATGGGATTACAATATCTTGGATAAACCTTCAAATGATTTATTGGAGTACTAAGGCAATACACTCGAATGCCAAAGAAACACCAATATCTTGGATAAAGCTTCAAACCTTTTAATAAAGTTGTCATTTAGTTCTATTTTTTGCTCTTTTTTGTAGTTATTTTATTACACACACATTAATCGCAATTGTGTTATACTTAGTTTTAATTCAGTATGAGGTAATATTAAAAATATATAATAAATATGCATTGTGGTATGAAATTAATTCTAACATCTAATATTGATTTTTTTTCCAGATCACAACAATTGATGACTATATAGATAATAATCCAAATTATGTTGAGCCTGCATTGGATATAGAAGAAGACGAAGATGATGGCGATGATAATGATGATGATGATGATGATGATGGGGACGATGTTGATCAAGATGATAAGTTTGATGATCATGAACATGATTTTGATAATGATGTTGGTGGTGCTAGTTAGTTACTGATGCTATGCATGAACATGATATATTTTGGATTATATTTACATATATTATTGTTGATATATAAATATGATACATTTATAATTTTTACTTTTATATCTATATATAGAAGTCATAGAACATTTTTTTGGGTTAGATTTCTATTTAAATGACAGATATATATGACTTGTTTTTACTTTACTATAATGATATCCATGAAAGGTTTTGGTATGTTGATCAAACATTTGAATTCTAGTTGATTTGATTAAAGAACATGATACATTTTGGATTATATTTATATATATTATTGATTATATATAACTATCATAAGTTTATAATTTGGACTTTTATATCTATATATGGAGATAGTACAACTATTTTTTTGTTAGATTGATATTTAAATCATATGTATGTTTTACTTCTTTTTACTTTACTCTAGTGATATCCATGAAAGGTTTTGATATGTTTATCAAACTTTTGAATTTTAGTTGATTTGATTAAAGAAGATGATAATATCATTAGTAATGTCTTGTTTCTTTATTTATATTGGAAATTGCCAATGTTATTTTGATGAAGGATTAGTGTGTATATATGATGATAATAATATTTTTGGATGGATGTTGAAAATTTTCAGTAAACTTCTTCAGCAATGTTATGTTTTAAATTTGCATTTTAATGATATTTGAGAATTTTGATATATTTCAATATTTAATTGAAATTAATAAAATAGATGCAAAAAACAATAAAAATTGTTATATTTCACTATTAATATTTGAATTTTAAATTCTTAATTAACAATAGATGCAAAACCAAACGCAAAATGGATGCAATATCAAATGCAACACTAATTGCAAAACTGGATGAAAAACATGATGCAAAAGTAGACGTCAAACCAAACGCAAAAGTGAATGTAAAAGTGGACATCACATAAGACAAATGTGGACACAAAAAATGGACGTCACACTAAACTTAAAATTGGATGCATAAACTAGACACGATTAATGGCTCAAAACTAGATTCAATACTAGGCCCAAAACTATATGCAATAGTAGATGCAAAAGTAGATTCTAGGATGGACGCAAAATTGGATGCTAAAGTTGGCATAAAATTGGGTGCATCATTCGATGTAAAACTAGGCACAACACTAGGCGCAAAACTCTAAGCAACACTTGGTGCAAAAAAAGACTTAAAACAAGATACAATATTGGATGTAAAATGGGATGAAACATTGGACGTAAAACTAGATGCAATATTGAATGTAAAACAAGCTGCAACATCAGACACAAACATGGGTGCAACACTAGGTGCAAGGTTGGGTGCAAACCTAGATGCAAAAAAAGACATCAACTATGATGGAATAGTAGGTGCAAACCTAGATGCAAAAGAAGACATGATGCCTAAAACTATATGCAAAAGTGGATTCACGACTGGATGCAAAAATTGGACGTTAAGGTTGGCATAAAATTGGGGGCTTCATTGGATGTAAAACCATGCACAACACTAGGTGCAAAACTGTAAGCAACACTTGGTGCAAATAAAGACTTAAAACGAGATAAAATATTGGATGTAAATTGGGATGAAACATTCGATGTAAAAATAGATTCAATATTGGATGTAAAACAAGACGTAACATTAGGCACAAACATGGTTGCAACACTAGGTGCAATGTTGGGTGCCAACCTAGATGCAAAAAAAGACATCAACCATGACGACATAGTATATGCAAAACTAGACGCAAAAGAACACGTGAAATATGATGATATTTTGGCGACAAGCATGGACGCAAAAAAATATGTAAAATGGGATGCAAAATTAGAAGTAAAAATGAACGTAAAACTAATGCAAATCTAGATGCAATATTGGGAAAAAAATGGATACAATCCTGCACGTAACATTAGATTCAAAGTTGGGTGCCACACTTGACGTCAAATTAGGAGCAACATTTGAAGCGTAAAAACTTCTTTAACGCTTGTAATAAATCTAAAATGCCCATAGATACTCAAAATCCCACATATTGATAATGAATAATAAGATGATATAATAATTGATTCTTTACATTGATAATGAAAGTCGTATTAATAGGCTTTCTTGGAGATTATTCACCAAGGGAGGTGTCTCTTAATTGACTTTAATTTATTAATTGTTTATATGTATTTATCTATTATTGTTATTATTTATGTTTGTTACATTGCCTTGCCCTTAAGGGAAGATTTTTCCTCAAAGCTTTGTTTAGTGAAGGACTTATCAATTTTTCTTGTTCGTAACATCTTCTCATGTCTCTCTTGAACCTGTAATTTAGACACTTGATGAAACATGGCGATATAATTTTTGAATCCCTAAACTGAAATGTTGCATTTCCTGGGAAGTGATCCATCCAACATTTACCTTAATTGGAGATGATTGTTGGTCACTTTGTTGGATAAATCTTCCTATTTTATGTTTAGGTTGTAGATTTTGTGTTCTTCCGCATATGAAATCATAACTTACATGTTTATGTTCCTTTTGACCTCGTCGTTGGTCAAAATGACTATTATAATTAGGGTGTCGATAAGGAGTTTTGATTGTTCGCCTTTTTGTTGGATTGACTTCTTTTTGAACTATGATGAGGATCGAATTTGTTTTTTCTTCTTTTTCCAACGAATATTTATCATCCTTAAGGTTCCTGATCATTTCATCTTGAAATTTCTCATCCTCTTTAAGATTATGAATCTGATCTATTAGATCTTGTTTACGCTTCTTAAGGTGACCATTCTCTTCAATATTTTCTAATAGTTTCTTATGAATATCATGATTCTCCTCTTATAGCCTTTGATTGTATTGTGCCTTATCCTTATCCTTATTGATTTGAAGAAGCAACTTATGATTATGATATCTTAGACGATAGATCTCTTCTTCTTTTTCCATGATGACTTTATCAAATTCTTTCTTCATATTCTGTATTGATTTATGATCTTCTTATGAAAGCGCTTTCGATGTGTATTTAAAGTCTTCAAACGAAGCAACTCCTGAACTTGACTTCAGTGTAACATCCTAAAATGTGACATTCTTATTTTTGTAAAGAAATGTCAAAGAAAATTTCCTTGTGTTGAACATGAGGGTACCCAATATATCTAACCAAGGCGACCCTAGAATTATGTTAACCTTGTCTTGATCCAATGAGACCACTGAAACAATACTGAATTGAGTTAGGACCTTGTAATCATCAACAGATAGTTGTAGGTTCTTAAGCTCATATTTCTCATCAGAAAGAATCGTGTTATTTCCAAATATATATGATTCTGAAAGCATTAATTGGTTTGCTAGGTCAATGTTTATACAATTCTTCTTGGTTGTCGGGAAAATAGCGATGCAAATAGACTTCTCTTGAATAAGCCCATAAGTTTTCAATATGCGGTGTGCATGTTTTTTTAAACTTTGTGGGAATATTCCTTGTTTTTTGTCATGAGACTCCATTTTGGTATGCTTCTTATCCCAAGATATATCAAAGAAATACATGTTTTATCTTGTATAATATAGTATACTCTTCGATAATTATTTTTTTCCCTTTAAGACTTCTTGTATATAAAATGTAGATTGGGTGGTTGGGAAGAAGGAATGTTACCCTCCCCACCCAAGTTCAAATCTTGGGGATTAATTTTATAAAAAGAAATATTTTCTTAAATAGAATTGTAGAACACTTTAATCCTAAAAATATGATTGATCATTCACTCTATAATTTAATTATTTTTCCTTCACTCTATCATAAAACCTATTTTATTAATGTAATTGTTTTCTTATTTAAAAAATCAAACGTGGTTTCGTAATACAATGGGTTGTTTTTTTTTCCTTTTCTTCTTCTTATCCTTCTTCTTTTCACTTTTTTGATTTTATGACTTGTTTATACAACCACAATTTTAGGAATCCCTAGGATAATGGTTGAAACCCAATTTTCACCAAGTGTAAAATATTAATAATAAAGTATTATTAAATTTTAATAACTAGACAAGGTCTGAATATTTATCCAAAAGCTGGACCAAAACGTTGCTTTGATACCAATGAAGTGTAAAAACTTCTTTAACGCCCATAATAAATCTAAAATGCTCATAGATATTCGAAATCCCTTAAAGGGGGTGGAAATTTTACGTACATAAATAAGTAATAAGTAATAATAAATAAATATAATATAATATAATAAGTAATTAAAACTTTAGAAGGACATGTATTTTACATTGAAAATGCACAAGCAGAATGATATAAATTCCATGCAATGTAATATTTAATTATCATCTATCTATATTTCATTTTATCAATTATTTTTATATTATCTCTGAATCAAATTCACTCATTTGACTTCGAACCAGATTCAGACCCTAACATTGATATCAAAGCTTGGATTCGACTCTTGGGCCCCCAAATTCCCTTGCTGCTCCATTTTCTCTCTCACAACAACCACCTTCAACATTTTCACGACCTCCCATTCTTTTTTTTCTTCCATCCACGCTACGCTCCATTCCCTTCATTCCTTGACGCACTCCTCCTCAATACCTTCATCACGTAGCTCTGCACTGCTCCATTATTGTCACCATCATATGTTCCCTTTCGCATTATCTCCCTCACCCTCCTCCCTCCTACATATCCTCATGTACCCATCCTTCACACTTACCTCGCCTCCATTTCCTCCATCACTAAGCTCTTAATATCCCACGCCCTCCTCCCTTCTTCCCTCTGCTCCCACACAACCTCCCTCCACAACTCCTCTCTCACTCCTCTCCCTCACGCCGTAGAATCCTCCCACACCACGTCTACACCTGCCTCCATGTCCACCGGCACATCGCCCCATTCCTTAGCTCTCCATACTTCCCCACACACCTCATTTATGCGCTAACCTCAACTTCATGCACCCTCTCCAATGTTACCCTCCCGTAATAAATCTAAAATTCCCATAGATAATTGAAAGCCCACATATTGATAATGAATGATGAGATGATATAATAATTGATTCCTTACATTGATAATGAAATCCGTATTAATAGGCCTTCTTGGTGATTATTCACCAAGGGAGGTGTCTCTGAATTGAATTGAATTTATTAATTGTTTATATTTATTTATTTGTTATTGTTATTATTTACGTTTGTTACAACATTAGACGCAACATTGGATGTAAAACTGGGTGTCAAACTAAAGAAGGACGTAACCAAGGGCGCAAAAAAGATGCAACACAAGATGCAAAATTGGGCACAAATAAAGGTGTAAAAAATGACACAAAAAATGGGCGCAACAATGGAAGCAAAAATAGATGTTAAAAAGGATGAAAAAAGACACAATAGACGACGTTTTATGAAAATATACCATAGCACCAGGTTTAGCATTGGATTGTTCACCACAATTGGAAAAAAAATTACACTAAAATCTGATGCCAAATCCGACACTAAATCCAATTTTTATTGTAATGCAACTAATTTTGAAAATACTAAATTTAAACATATAATTACTGATATTTTCAATCATAAACATTAAATTATTCCTTAACAATAAGGAAAGAAAACGATACCTTTCCCATAGAAAAATTAATGTATATAAAAAATATACACATATTTATTTAAACCCTCTCATTGCCCCTAAAACGTTGTTATCCTAAAATTCACCTTGACACACAAATCACACCTTACTTTTAACCTTCACATTTATAATTTCCCTCAATTTAACCTTCTCACTAACACATTAGTTTGAACCCTCCTTTGTCGTTTATACTATTCTATTACAATTCATATTTGTGATGAGACTTGGATTAAAATCCCCAATTGGAAGTGGATTTTTGGTTTATTTTGAAAACATGAATACACATCTTCCCATTTATAATTTCCCTCAATTTAACCTTTTCACTAACACATTAGTTTGAACCCTCCTTTGTCATTTATACTATTCTATTACAATTCATATTTGTATTACAATTCATATTTGTGAGGAGACTTGGATTAAAATCCCCGATTGGAAGTGGATTTTTGGGTTATTTTGAAGACATGAATACACATCTCATAGCGTCACAACTTAGTGAGAGAGATAACATATTGTTTTATAAACAATGCGTCTTTAAAAAAAAACTACAATTTAGCGAGTCTTCAACTGGCGTGACATTAACAAGTCTACATGTGCAGGACAAGACATGACGCGTTGACATTAATACAAATATATATTTGCATATGGATAAATTATTGTTGTGAATTTATGCGTTAGGGTTAGGGAAAAACTTATTTAACCATTGGAATTCTCACTTCTCCCCAGGAAAGTGTGGGAGGGCCATCTGATAAGAGCATTCAACGGCCCTCCTGCACTTGCTTCGGGGGAAGCGAGGACTCTGATGGTTAAACAAGTTTCGCCCTAGGGTTAGTGCCACACACTACATGGCATTTTCCTGTCTTGTGTGATAATTCGTAAGAGAGAGCTAAAACAGAATGACACATCGGTGTTTGTGATAATGGATTTGAATAGTGTGAATTCCAATGGCACTGCAAATGAATCCTCGTTGTGTTGTGAAAGTCGATAGATGTGAAGCAATCAACTGAAATTGTCCATTATTATCTATTTATATTTATATGGAATGTTATCAATGTACTAGGTCATTGTTGATGTATGGGGCAATGTTAAAAGTAAGTAGTGGTTGTCAATTAATATCTTCATGACAATAACCTCTTGCTCAAAACATGGATAAAGGAAATAATATGAATAGGTTTTCATTTAATTTGTTTATTTGGCCTTTCTATAATGATTAATTCAAAAGTGGGATTTTTCATTGTTCATTTGCGTATGTCTTGTGCAATGCCTTGCCTAGGCTAGCGAGGAAAGCACCAACCATTTTGCTCATGAATAATACTTTGAGGGAGGAAGGCCATTCTTGATGAAATTAGGTATACCATTGACAAAAATCACTTGCACACATAAATTGCAGTGTACATCTATTGTTAGTGCACAGATCATAAATGGTATTGATGATGGTCATGAGAGTGTTTTATGGGAAACAATTCAAATTTCATAGTTTATTGTACTTTACGAAGAAAAGGTTAGGCAAAAGCCTCTAAAGATCTAGTGTTTTCGACATCAATGTGGAAGGTGAATAGAGCTAAGAAATTCCCTTCCCCTAACCAAATAAGACATGACTATGCTCTAGTGAGTGACAAAGAAGTAAAACATGTAGTAATTAAGGTTGGTGGGTGGAACTCATCCCATTTATTTTTCCACGTGTCATGTCTCTCCACCCCTCCTTCAATGCCACCACAAGCCTTAACCTAATTTTTCAGGTGTCAGGTATAGGTCAATCTAGTGCCATCCACCTTAAATACATGATTTGATGTGTTTGAGATCAAATCAGGCGAACTGGGTATTTGGAGGGAGAACGCCACAAGGGAGGTAGAGGGACGTGTTAGCGTTAGATACATCGGAATGCACAGATAGTGAAAAATGTGTATAGATAGTGTCTCTATATACTTGAATTAATGCATGTCGTGACCGAGACATTTAGCATGCATGCGCATGTGAACATTTAAATGAAATGAGAAAGGAACACCATGATACCATCACCCTAGATATCGATTGATTAAATCGTTAATATTGTAAAGAGTGTTCATGGGAAGCATAGATTGTAGCTTCTTACACTTAGATACTATTTGAAAATTAAAGTTCACTGGGAAGACAAACATTTAACCCATTTTTGTACCACACAGATGGACAATATCCCATGGTGGATCACCTATCCATATTACGAGGTGTCCCCATGGAGGCTCACTTTTATGACTTTTGGAGAGGTATTCAATCAATAACAATCCATATTTGAGGCCAGGTAATTTGACGACCATTAATCAGTTTGGGGTAGAGTAATGATTGCTGCAACAGGCTCATTGTTGATTGTTACATTAGAGAGAATTTGAGGTAAAAAATGGGCCTCAAAAGGACCAAAATGTACTATAAAAACCAACCAATTACATTCTAGTAGATGACATCATCCCCCATG
>LPNX011196522.1:116159-134971 GCA_001517045.1 Pseudotsuga menziesii
TAGCATCTGACTGTTAGATCTTAGAATCTTGAGATCTAATCGTCAACAATGATCCTGTGGCAGCAATCATTGCTCTGCCACATGCTGATTAATTTTCTCTAGGGAGGCATCCCTGACAATTTTCAATCTTGGAAATGCATGCATAGCAGGTGGAATATGACAAGTTGCAATCTTGGAAATGCTGGCATAGCAGGTGGAATATTCCCCTCTTGTGAGTAATGATGCAGGTCTCAACCTAGAACTCCCATGGTGATGTCACTTTCTCTACTCCTCTCGAAAGTCACCATCTACATCATCATAGGACAAGTAATTCTTCCCTGAGATGGTAACAAAGAGCAGGAGGTGAATATGTTTGCTAAAATTATGAACTTGTAAATTTGGTTCCAGTTTCCACTATATGAAATCACTATATTACAAGTATAATGAAAATTCAAGAACTGTATTAAACCATGTCATTCATACATTGGTGGAACATGGTCGAAGTTTGAAGCTAAAATTAGAAACATGAATGGTGGGTTTCTTTGCAAGTCTTAGGCACTTATATCTGGTAATTTATAACTGGGTGGTTTATTAAGATAGTGAGCACCTTTTTCCTGTTATTCTTGTATTTGGAGCAAAATAGTGTAGGCCAAGATATTGAATGGAAAAATAAGGTTCATCTCCTGCTTGTGCCAATCTATTTTATACGAATTAGCATACAATTATAGATATAAACTTGCAGCTTGTTTCCAGAAATGATTTGTTCCTTGATAATGTCTGATTTGTACATAAAAAACACAGGTTGCTAGAACAGACATAAAAATATAGCTGAATATTGCATCAACTATGCAATTTGTCTTATACATATGCTATAGAAGTGAATTACTCGACTGAACATGCATTGGTTCAATAATGATCGAAAAAAGAGGTGATACCCCATCAAGCATTTATTTTACATGGAGCTTTCTCATACCAAAAATGCTAGCTATTACGTGTAGGAATGGTAGTCTAACTTCGTCATTTTTACCCCACCATGAGTATATTTTGTTCTCTGGTAATTGACTCAATGAATATCAAAATATTATATACTATTATGGACAACATCTCTATATAATGCAAGTCTTTGACTTTTACCTAAACACAAAGCTTACATTCTTAAATGGTTGTGCTATTGAGAATTTTATGTAGATAGAGTTGGCGTTTGTTCTCTGGTAATTGACTCAATGCATATCAAAATATTATATACTATTATAGACAACATCTCTATATAATGCAAGTCTTTGACTTTTAGCTAAACACAAAGCTTACATTCTTAAATGGTTGTGCTATTGAGAATTTTAAGTAGATAGAGTTGGCGTTTCCCCTACATTAGCTCGTAGCTCATATTATTTGAGTGCTCCAGTTGTTCAGCATTGGTAGGGACTTGACTCCCCACCTTCTCAGTATTTGGGTAGCAGTACACAGCTATGTACTCTTCGATAGTCAGGCCACCTCCTGGCCCACCTCGAGAACGAAGGTTCACCACCTCCCCTCGTCTAGAAATCCCTGTGATAAAGTATATGTCCTCCACCTCTATGGCGAGGGACATCCCATCAAGATGAAAGGACTTCGAGTCTGGATCCCAATAGTCTACCAGCATCTGTAGCAGTCTTGGTTTGGCCCTCAAACCACCAAGACACCAAAACTTGTAGAGTCCGCATGCACGAAGATCTTGTTGAGCCATTAAGTCGGCCCTTACTGCTTCCTCTACTTAACCATGCTCGCGCTCTCTCCACTCTAGCACCATCCTGCAAAAGAAATCGCAAAATTACCCATTAGTTTATTGAAAAATCACATGTGCGGCCTCATATGCGATTGTTTTGAAAATAATCGCATATGTACGCGGGTTTGAGACCCTTTTCCGTGTATATCCATCCCTATATGCGGAAAAAGCCTCGATATCCGCGTGGGCCGTAGCGCATAGTTTGGGATGGCATAAAAAACTCATTTAACCATGAAAATCTATAAAAATTATATCAAAATGCAAGAGGAGAGCATGAGTAAATACCTGGAAGAAACGGTTGTGAATTCCGTCGGCTGGATCTCTTGGAATTTGCAGTTGAAAATCAGAGCTCAAATGGGTAAAAGTTTCAAATGATTTATATTTTTTACTATTTATAGAAAATTTTTCAAATATTTGAAAATTTTTACCCCCTTTCCTATAGTTTCGACATTTTCTAACCATTTTGGACCATTTTTGACATAATTTGTGATGTAGAAGACCTTTTTCAGTGTCGTTTCAACCATTGGATTGACCCATTCGTGCTGATCTTAGGTATCATAGCTAAACTGGCATATAGGTTAGGTTTCACCACCGTTTGCATTTTGCATGACCTTATGACCATATCACCATGACCTTAGGTACGAACCCACTCTATTATGTCACGAAACCTTCTTGTTGTTTTAGAAGTGGCATGATATGAGTGGTAGAGCTTCACCTTACATGGGTACCCTAGTTAGTGCCTTATTTGCATTTGGTGCCCATGCCGACGTTTTCTCCTTTAGGGTGTGGGAGTCCGTTGTATAGTATTGCCATGACATTTCGCAAGAGCCTCATACTCCTCTTGATCTTATGCTGGCATATTTCCCTCAGGACTCCCCTATGTAAAGTTGTGAATGCATTATCATGAGCTTTTCCTGTCTTATTGAGCTTTATTCCGGCTCCCTTGACATTGTGTTTCAGCCATATAGCCCGAGCTTGTCTCATGTCTAGCCATGCAGAGCCATTTTTTATATCCTTCGCAGCTTGATTTCCCTTTTTACCGGGAGGGGATTTTCCCCCGAGTGTCGATATCCTACACATGTATCCTTGCATTGAGCATAGGTATGTTCCACTGCTTGGAACTAGTTTGTTTTCCCTTATGACACTCGTCTCCTCCTAGTTTGTAACTATAAAGCTAGTTTATTCTTTTTTCAAGCTTTCAAATAACTGAAAAAGTCCAAAAAAATAAAAAAAACCAAAAAACTGGGCAAGGAAAGATGTTATCTTTGGCAGCTGTCGAGTCATGTCACCTTCGAACAGAGCACTGTATATCACATCCATTGGTTGGGTTATAGTTTGAATTTAGGAGCTGTACTCGTTTATCTGAGTTTATCTCCACCGACTGGTTAAGCTTCCAGTCCCTATGGAGCCTCTGTTGATGCCTCCTGTGTCGCAAAGATGTCCCATTTTGTATATCGAGTCTATGCTGCCTTCATTCAGTCACCATACGTCGTTATGCTCTTGTTCGAAGGAAGTTGAAGCCTGAGTTGACCATTCCTCAGTTATCTTGACTTTGCATGTCAACCATTCCCGGTATAGTTACTGGTCCGTGCACCTTATGATCGAGTCCTTCCACATTATACAGCTTTGCGGAGTACCTCGTGTTGGATGATGGGGGATGCCTTAATTCCCTCCTTCTAGTGGATTTCATCCCATCGACTTCAAATCATTTATTCTGTGATTGGAATCTAGAGTCCTTTTGAGTGCCTTGAGACTTGCAATCATCAGTGGCAGGTTCTCTTGCCATTGACAGTTCTTGGGAATACATCAATGTCCCCTGAATGATGGATCCTCTCAAGTGTTCGACCTCAACACATTTATTCACACTTGTTAGTTTGCACTCTAGTACCTTGATTCCCATTTTCATTATTGGTGGGTGATCTCACGTCTGTTAATGGTATACATTAATGATCGGTAATCAGACGATGGACTACTATGTTCAACATCGACACCTCTATTCGCATAGTAGGACATGTACTCATAGCGGTTTGTGTAGAAGACTTTCCAGATTGGTGGCATCTCTTATATGCTACCTTCTTGATCGTGCCAGTGTTCATGAGATTTCAGCTCTCATGACTTGATTCCAGTATATGTCAGACATTTCCAGCCACTATGGAGATCTTGATCTATTATATATCTTCAGCCATTTTGGAGATCATGGTCCTTTGTATATCTTCATCATGGAGATTCTGATCTATGTATATTGTACGTGGCGATGACCACATCATGTATCATGCCTATTCATGGCCATTGTACTCTTATGTATCCAGGACTGCTAGATGTACTTGCAGTTGTATGCAGAGTTGTATTATTGTACTATGCTGATTGGGTGGCTGGTCTTCCATTTGGGATCCTTCATCACTCCACTTTTGGGATGGACTTATAATGTATTTCGGCCATCGTATGACCCCTCTGACCTCACACATTAGGGGGCATCTGTTATAGCGGATTTCACCACTCTAGGTGAATCACACTTTGTATGGCCTTCCCTTGTCTTGCTGCAGACTCCTTAGACCCCATGAACCATTTTTTGTCCTTTGATGTTTCCTTGATCATCCCTAAAAACATATGAAAAATGATATACGCGGCTTTTAAACCTGTAAGCGCGTACATACGCGGGTTTGACCCATATAACCATGTACATCGGGATGTGTGCATAATCCAAATCATTTTGGAGTTTTCCTTGACATGGATCCGACTCATTTGACTCCTGGCCTTCCCTATGCTTTGAGATCGCTCGGATTCAACCTTTCATTATCCCTTTGAAAGCTATATAAGGAACCCCTTGGTACATTGAAAGCAAGAAGAGAGAATTGAGAGCAAAGAAACTATAGTCCATTGTTGCCGGAACTTATGCTTGAGTTTGCATCCCTTTGTCCCTTGAAGCACTTTTGTGTTCTTCCCAAGCTTGCCTTTTGCTTGTGAGCTTGCTATCGAGAGATGGAGGATTGAAGTGGTGGAGGCCCAAGTGGGGGATTCATTTTCTCCGGTTTGCAGACGTGCCATCAGAGGTTGCATCTTGTAATCTTTGATTTATATTAATAGAAATATCTTTTCCTGTCCAATAATGTGTGTTTGAATGAATATTTTATCCATTGGATTATGTCAAATGCTTTTACATTATTGATTATATATGCTAGAATAGATCTAACACCATGATATATAGAATGCTTGTATTGTTTACTTGTTGTTGAGGAAGTAATCTATCAATTCAAGCTGAAGATTGGAAAGCTCAACGGGGATCTACTTCAGCCGTCCGGAATAAGGTACGAGGTCTGATACTTTAGTGTTAGACATTTAATTTCTATTGCATATTGGAAATGATTGATTTCTAGAGTCAAGCTGTCTGTTGTGGTACCCCAAGCCATAGGAATTTCTCTCCGTAATAACAGCCACATGGCTAAGTTACAGTGTTGGCCCAACACTTGTCTCATGTATGCCATGGTAAAGTACCCATTTGTTCGATTAACTACCATGGTTTTCGACACAACTATAGGCAAAGCATTTGACAACTTCAATTTAATTACTTTATACAATGAATCAAGTTTGAAAATGTTGGACATCTGGAACAACCACATGGCTAAATTAGAGTGTTGGCCCAACACTCGTCTTGCGTATGCCATGGTAAAGGACCCATTTGTTCGGATGGAGCTCAAAAACAACCACATGGCTAAGTTACAGTGTTGGCCTAGCACTCGTCTTGCGTATGCCATGGTAAAGGATCCATTTGTTTGGATGGAGCTCAAAAACAACCACATGGCTAAGTTACAGTGTTGGCCCAACACTAAACACACGTATGCCATGGTAAAGTACCCATTTGTTCGGATGGAGCTAAAAAACAACCACATGGCTAACTTACAGGGTTGGCCCAACACTCAGCTCCAATATACCATGGTAAATGTGCAGTGCTTGGTGAAGAATTCTGCAACTGTGCAATGATGCATCTTCTATCCATCATTGCTCTGAGATTTTCCATAAGGTTGGCAGTCCATTCCATCCGAATATCTTATTTAGGCAGACCTATTTAATGTTCAAACATCACCCGACATCTGCTTATTAGATATAGCTATTTTATATTTACATCGTCTTTTGGTTTTATTGCTAAACCTTGGTTTTAACTCAACTTTCATCTGCAGGTAGGGGCGCAAAGGAAAATGGTCTTCGATTTAACAGGTAAGTTATGGTTTAAGCCTACAAATCTTTCCTTGTTTTGATTCTTTTGTAAATGATTTCTCTGCTCAGTGGTTACCTTAAACTTAATGTTGAGGTTTCAACTAGGCTTAGTTTATTTTTGGTTATTATGCTTCCGCTCTATTCAGCTTATTGTTGGAATTCATGTTTCGGCTCTATTTCAGTTTATTATTGGTTATGCTTAGGCTCTCCTCAGTTTATTCTTGGTTATTATGCTTAGGCTCTGTTTTAGTCCTAGTTATTATGCTTCGGCTCTGTTTGAGTTTATAATTCTTGGAATTTATCAATACAGTTTATGACTAAAAAGAAATACAATTCACTGTATTTTACTATTGTTATATATTAAAGAAGAGCATTAGCTCTGTTTCAGTTTATTCTTGGTTATGCTTCGGCTCTCCTCAATTTATTCTTGGTTATTATGCTTAGGCTTTGTTTCAGTTTATTCCTAGTTATTATGCTTCAGCTCTGTTACAGTTTATAATTCTTGGAATTTATTGATATAGTTTATGACTAAAAAGAAATACAATTCACTGTATTTTACTACTGTTATATATTAAAGAAGATCATTCTAATCATGTAATGGCTACTACATTCAAATTTTTCCTAAGTATCTAGTAAATACCCAAACTTTGTCGGTCGTAATAATAGGCTTGTTAAGTTTAACATACGTGTAGGATGTTTGCGCTCTTCTTACAGGTGTAGGATGATAATTCTGAGCTCTTCTTCCTGCAAGATGATACTTAGTGCTCTTCGTGCAAGATGATAATTCTAAGATAACGATGGAAAAGATCTTATTGTTCCCAATTCATTCCTACATAGGCATTATACTCCTGATGGCCACCTGCATCCAAGCGCAAGTAGCTCATTGAAAACAGTTAATCAACTACAGCTCCACGAACTCCAACCATAGAGAACGGTTGGTGAACTACAGCTCCATGAACTCCAATTGGTTACACAACCTGTCATTTGGCGCATGCTTACATATGATAATCGAACACATGGTTACACATGTTAATCCACGCTTGAAGCCGCCAGAAAGTATAGTTAGCATATTAGTTACCATTAATCCAGGTTAGTTAATCACTGTTGATATTAGTTAAGGTTAACTAAAAATGACCACTATAAACTTAATCTTAATCGAAATCCTATTCCCCAAAAAATATAAGTATTAATAACTATTGTTTGAATCTTATTTCATTTTGTTTGAATCTTATTTCATTTTCAATATTTCTGAAATGAGTAGTGATTTTGGTGCCTATCTCTCTATCTATAGAAACAATTTATCGCAGACGATACCAGAATTATTTCGTGATTAACTTGTTTAGCCAGATTTACTTTGAACGAGTTCAAAGCCCCGGGTTTTGATTGCAAGATCAAAAGACATATCATTGAATGAAAAAATTGCGTAATTCTGGAAAAGCCTTCATTCCCATTGTTTTACATTCCATGAAATAATAGGGGAATAGTTTCAATTCCAAATTTAGTAGGCACCCGAGTATTTCTGGGAACTACTACACACATAAGAGCCCGACCAATTTCAATTCTAAGGCTCAAAGGTATCACATCCACAACTTCTAAGTAGAAGTCTTTGTTTGTTCAGAATTGCCGCCTGAAGTGCAGCACCATAAGTAATGGCCTCATCCGGATTTATACTCTTGCAGAGTTTCCTTCCTCTCAGCTATAGTTAACTAATTTCTCCACCTCTAAAATGTGGGTCGAACCTCTTACCAATACAATGTCGTCCATTTTTTCTTTGCAAATCTTGGCATGGCCAATATTATCCCACACGTTTTCTATGCACTTCTGGAACAAAGCAACATTGAGCTTTTCAAATATCTTCCCTCATGATGCGGAAATCTATTCCTTCGTATAGAATTTAAATCACAGTCTCTAATGCGGAAGACACATTTATTTTTTCTCTCTCCCATTCTGAACGAAGTCTTCGAAGAGATGTTACACTCCTGTTTAAGTCTCTATTGTATTTTTCTTTAAATGCAAAAAACTGAGCATCTTGTTGTCTATATCCAACCCTCCTAGATGAGGGTTTCTTAATTTTACCTCTCTAGAAATGGAAATTTTCAGAGATCTTCTTCAGCATTTTGTAGCAATCGAATAATAGAACTCGCGGTGATGATAAACCATTGAAGCCTATACATAAATCTTCAAGAATCATGCGTGAAGGTTTGTCGACTGAAGAGGAGCCGAATGAAAACAAAAGGGCATGTCCGTGTCGGGTCTAGTGAAAAGAAGGGCGATCAGGTCATGGAGCGAGGCATGTTAAAATTCAAATTTCATTCATGGGACTTTTTAGGAGGCCAGGAAATGCGCATGCATAGCATAGATATGTTTGGATCCGCATGAGGGTTGAATGAAACCATTCAGATGCCATGGCATGCATGCATGCATGATAGACATAGACCACATAGACATGGAGTCGGAGCTTCGACTCCCTTATTTGTACACGAAACAATGGCGCCCGCAGCTGTGGTGGTCAGCGATCGGCCGGATTTCCTCGTGACGGCGGAGGAACCAAAGTCCCTGCAATCCATCTTCATCCGCGACGAGGACGAGCGCCCCAAGGTGGCTTTTACAACCAATTCAGCAAAGATATTTCCGTCATTTCTCTCTGTCATCACCGGGGAAGAGAGGGACCGGGTGAGAGACGAGGTGAGCAAGGCTTGTTCTGAATGGTGAATTGTCCAGGTCGTTGATCATGGTGTTCCCATGGAGCTTGTGGAGACCATGACTCAGCTCTCCAGGGACTTCTTCGCGCTCCCTCCAGAGGAGAAGCTCAAATACGACATGAGAGGTGGAAAGCGTGGAGGATTTGTGGTCTCCAGCCATCTCCAGGGCGAAAGCGTCCTTGATTGGAGAGAGATCTGCACTTACTTCTCATATCCCCTTCACCAGCGCGATTACAGCCGGTGGCCTGTCAAGCCCGATGGCTGGAGGTACCGGCCCGTCCATGCCCACCTCATATTAATTGGTTTCAGCTTTGTTTCATATTACTTGAACACTAAATTCTATTCTTGATGTATTTGCAGGGAGATTGTGGAGAAATACAGCGAAACCCTGATGGATTTGGCATGCAAGCTGTTGGGGATAATATCAGAGGCACTGGGTTTGGAAACGGAGTCGGTGACCAAGGCTTGTGTGGAAATGGACCAGAAAGTAGTGATAAACTTCTATCCAAAATGCCCAGAGCCAGACATGACTTTGGGATTGAAGAGGCACACCGATCCAGGTACCATTACTCTTCTCCTCCAAGACCAAGTTGGAGGCCTCCAAGCAACAAAGGACGACGGCAAAAACTGGATCACTGTGGAGGCAATTAAAGGAGCCTTTGTTGTCAATTTGGGAGACCATATGCATGTAATTAGCTCTCATATATCTTTATAGTTTCAGCTTCTACTAATTCCTTGTTTAATCATATTATATATTAATGTAATACTATTGTTGCAGTACCTGAGCAATGGCAAGTTCAAGACCGTGTACCATCAAGCAGTTGTGAATTCAAACAGCAGCAGGCTGTCGATTGCGACATTTCAGAATCCAGCGGAGGACGCCATCGTGTGCCCGCTGGATGGAGTTGTGAAGGAGGGAGAAGGCGAGAAGTGGTTCAAGGAAGAGCCTATCACTTTCGCTCAGTTGTACTCCAGAAAGATGAGCCGAGATATCGAACTCGCCCGTAAGAAGATGGCCAAAGTTGCTGGTCAGATCCGAGACGTGATCATTATATTGTCGATTACACAGTTCGGTTGCATCTAATTTTGTCGGAACAAATGTTTATAAGGGGTTTGTTCATCTCTCGGGGCCGAAGCTCCGTACTTACGTCCAATATACTGTTAATTATGTGGCTACAATGTTATATAATCTTTATTATCTAGTAGTTTAAAACAAACTTTCATCAAGGTTTAATAGATGTTTCTCCAGGGTTCAAACTTCCTCATATGGCCGTTTACACACAAAACTAACGGCATCCGTCGTCATAAAGTAAGCTTTTCTTAAATATAAAAATTGATCTTTACATTTTGATTAAACAAAACCTAGAACATAGGTTTTTTTTCAGTAAAAGATAGTTTTGTATTAAAAAAAAAGTTGTGTCATAGTTACAAATAGTTCAGAGATTCAGAGATAGAAGCTGAGTTAGATAAAACCTGATAAATACATCCATCCAACCTTATCCATTTTATATGGACAGTTCATCAAATAAAACCAAAACAAACTGGATATACATTAAAGAAAAAGAAATACATCAACAACTACCCACATATTGCAACGAAAGTCAATGGAATTAGAGAACCAATTGGCCTGTTCTGAAATAAAAACATGCAGAAAAAAGAGAAAAGTGGATTTTGCTATTCAGCCCAGATCAAGTTTTGAGAGAGTAACAGTTTTAGCATTTAGTTCTTTGTAAACATGATTGAAAGTTAACCATGTGAAGTACTTTTTCATCACTTAAGTTTTTGGTATTATCCAGCCAGTGGAATGGTTAAGTTCCAGAGACAGCTTCATTTGTGTCTAGCCCAATGCCTAATTAATGGTAACTTGGGAGTCTCCTAAAACTTGTAAATGATTTAACCCCAAAAATTAACACAGAAAAGTAACCTCCATAAACCAATCACTTCCACAAAAGTATTTGAACCAATACCCACTTTTAACCAACCTTTAATCATTCTATCTTGATCAATCTTAATAACTAGGCCAACTCCAAAAAAAAATAGAAACACAAAATTAGTTATTCTAGCCCAACAACATACCATACATTAATACATTACAGGTGAATATGCTATAAAATGGCAAATGGTGCGAAGCTTATGACTGATAACGCCAGGCTCCATTCGCCAGGCTTACTTCATCCTCTACCTTCCTTGCTTGCCTCTCTTATTTGCCTACCTTACTTGAGCACACCCTCGATCTGGCTTGCTTGGTTCGGCCAGTATTTCTATTAATGAACTACTCTCATGAAAGAGCTTCACGAATGCTGAAAGAGCTTCTTTTAAAATTATTTTATTTTTAGAAAATTTTACTTCTGATATTTGATAGTTTTGGTTTTGATGTTTGATAGTTTTGGGTTTTAGAATTTTAATATTTTATTTTTGTATCTACAAAGTTTTGAAATCTTAAGCAAAGGAGTGTCTTTACAGTACATTCGTTTAAATTCTATTTTATAAGTAGTGAACTAGATCTATGTTAGTTTTAATATAAATTGTGAATATATCACAAAGTAATTAGTTCTTTCCAAAAAATAGATAACCAATATGTAACAAAAAATTAATTTCTTTAAATATAAAAATTGAATGGTTAATATCTCTAAATATAAAAATTAATAATACCTTCAAATATATCCTGGTTTCTTAGCTAGGGCAACGCTGCTACTCAGGAGGTTCCACCACTTTGTAAACAAAAAACAATACCTTCAAATATAAATATTAACAAAGTAAATCAACTCTAAATTTTATTTAGAAATTAAAAAAAAAAACTATTAAACAATTATAAAAAAAAACAACGGTTTTAAAAACAATTTCTACAATTTGTCACATTTTATAAAAATACTTTAAATTGATTATATTATTTAATCAAAACATTATGTTTTATTAATAAATATTTTTAAGTATTTAAATAATACTCAGGCTTAAATATCAGGTATGCAAAGTCCAATAGGGTTAAAATGCCTTAGTTTAAGATTGCTGCTGGTATGGGACTGTAGGGACGGATGAAGTCTGAGGGAGGACTATCAAGTCGTGGACGGATGCCAAGTGAGGGTGGTGAGCAAGTCGAGACGGATAGAACCTGCTGGCACAAGCAAGGAGAAGGAGTGGCCTCAAGGAATAGGGCCTGTGTTCACCCCGGCTCGAAAAGAGAAGATAGTATTACAAGTAAGAAGAATATGTTACAAGTGTGGATTATCGAACAACACCTGTGAATGCTGAAGCTTTTCCAAAATCTCTTTCTCTATGGGAAGCCAAGCCAGAAAGCCAAGACAGCTATACGAGGTTGTTACTGTGCTATAAACTTAAAATCATCCAATGCTACGCTTCAAAAGTCAATAAATGCAGTGCCCCCACCCAATTCAAGCTCGCTCGCTCATCCAATCTCTTCTTCTTCTGGCTGTAGTGAATCATCTATAGGGCAGGGGCAGTTCCGACGCCACGATCCAACGATGGGTAGCTGCAGCAGCCCACCAACAGAAAGAAATAAAGTATAAATATAAAAGCTGAAGCACTAGATTGGTGCATCAGTAAGCAGGCAGGTAAGTGAGCCGATAAAAGGTAGTTAATACATTGTTGTTAGTAGCAGGTCGCGCACAAACATAGACTGAGTAAAGTAAGATACTGCTACTGCATTCCTCAAGCCGATAGAGATCTAATAAGTCTGGCATGAATAAAAAGTGAAGTTCTGATGATCCAACAACAGGAGCGGAGCCTGTGCAACCCACTGAAAGTCTAACTGTAGGCTTATAAAGGTAATAGCAACGGTCTAAGTGCCGTACGAACATTTCCTACCTTAAGCAAGTGGTTGTTTCGAACACACTGCTAAAAGTTAAAGTCATGGAGTCAGTCTCTAAAGGTTCATGAATACGTACGCCAGGTGGTGAGTTGGTTGCTGCTGTTGGAAAGAAAGTAATAAAGTAAAGAAAGGTAGTCCTGTAGGCGGCAGACCAAGACTGTATTATCCCCGATACGTGCGGGAAAACATTTCTTCTTTATGTTCGGACCTATTGCTACCAACCTTTCGCTACGCCCCTTCTTTACTTAGATTGGACGTTGGGTACGCACGCACTTAGACTATTCCCTATTACTTACGCTTACTTGATTACTTTCTGTTGCACAGGAACCACCTTTCGTAGGATAGGATCATCGTGTGTGGGAACTAACTGCCCTCTTGGATTTACTACTTACTTTGAATATTTTACACACTTGACTTGGGTCGGCACAGCAAAGCTGAGCACCTTCTTATGCTTAGCTTGCCTTTAACCAACCGGACACCTACCGATGGATGGATGAGGATTATGCCTAAAACCTCAGATCAACAAGGGTTTGCTTTAGCCAAAACCGCATTTGGATACGTTTTTAGGATTGCCAGATCAATCCAACCTTCCAACGAACCACCATAACACCTTTACTACCCGTACTCCCTATACTTATTAAATTAGCAAATGATACATACAGCTTTCTTACTTGCATACTTACTTCATTATTCTACTGGATACCACATATCCTCTTCTGGGTACCGCTATTAACTATTGTTCCCACCAAGGATCAAAGAATACCGATTCATCCATTTGAACCCACTCATCATTCTAGGAATAGAAGACCTACCCACCCCTTTTATTTACTTATACTACCCCAAGGAAACCTATTCTCTTCAAAGGCCATTTGAGCGCGCTGTAGCCCCACTTGAAACTTAAGAAGGTAGAATCCAATATTAGTTAGGAATAATGTTACCTCCCTCCAAGGTCGCTAAAGCTGCTGAAATATGTGGATACCGCGCATATTCCATTCATCCGTCCCTAGTTTCAGAGATCGAATCCCACTTTTCCCGATCCGAGCCCCCTCAACTGGTTTACTCTCCCTTGTCCCTATCTTTGCTTCCGGTCTCCCCTTATTTATTTGCTCTTGGTGTCTTCTCCCTTGGATCTCGTTTTTCTTTTTCTCCCTTGTCCTTTCCGCATCCATTCCAGTTTCCCTCTCTCTTTCCATCTTATTATGATGTTCGCTTGAAGCTAATCAAAATCCTGTGTATAGGATGGTTGTTAATAGTGAGGACTCTTTGGTTGAAGGGTAAGGGAAAAGCTCTTTCTTCTCTTCTAATCTCAGGTCTATGGCTTATAGTGGTGGGTCTAGGTTAAGGTAAGAGCTCATCAACCCATCCATTCCATCTGGTGCTGCTTAATAGGAAGGGTCTGTATAGTGGAACCTCTATTGTTAAGTAAGTGTAACCACCACCACAAAGGTAGAAGGCCCTGATAGTGATTCCCCCCAATTTCTGGGTTCCTATAATAGGAGCACACTATCCATTCTCCCGGAGCCCTAGACAAGGAATCACCTAGTGGGTCAGCCATGGATCTTTAGCATAAGATGAGTAATTGGAATAATCTACGCACTGTCTGAGTAGAAATTAGAGTATGTTTCCCTGTCCCCTGCCTCCACGACCTTCTTAGGTCACTGTAATCCGTAAGATATCTCGGGTGAGACCTCAGTTGCTCTGCAGTTGTTGACATGCCGATGTCTTAGGGGTTTTGTTGACTACCCCATGAACTCCGGGTCGCCCCTGCGTCAACAACCACTTCTGTTTGGCCATCAGTTTGCGGATGATTTGCAGTGCTCATGTTTAGCAGAGTACCCTGAAGTTTAAAGAACTCCTGCCAAAATTTGCTAGTGAAGGTGGGGTCCCTATCTGAGACAATTGAATTGGGCATGCCGTGTAACTTGAAAATCTGATCCATGAAGACTTGAGCAACTGAAGAAGGAGTGAATGGATGTGATAATGCACAAAAATGACAATATTTGGAAAGGCGGTCCAACACCCCACGCCATAATTACGGATTTGTTACCTTCCTTTGGTAGTCCAACTAGAAAATCCATATAAATGTCAGTCCATATTTGTGTTGGAATTGGTAGTGGTTGCAGTGCCCCAGGTGTCTTCACGGTTTCACCCTTGTTTCTTTGGCAAATGTCACAGAATGCAACAAATTAACGTATATCTGTTTTCATGCCTTCCCAAAAGAATGAGCGCTTAGCTCTTTTATATGTTTTATAGAAGCCAGTGTGGCCCGCTGTAGGAGATTAATGCAGTTCTTTTATGACTCTTTGTTTTAAGGTTGAATCCTTTGCTAAAACAATGTGCCCCTTATACCTCAATGTATCCTACTTCCATGTATACCCTTTAGGCAGGTTTGTATCTGTCTGAAGTCTCTGACTTAGTTGCCTTATAGTGGTATTATCCAACCATTCTTGACGGACTTCCTCAAGCCAACTAGGATTTGGTTATGCTTAGATAGGAAATCCCTAGCTTGGCTTTCTCTAAAGCATGCATAGTCGGAATTCTCAGAGATCTCACCATAAATGGCCTCACTTCCTCACCAACGTAACGTATTTACTTTACCACTGCGAGGCTATAGCCAAGGAAAAGGGTCTCTAACCTGTGCATGTAGCACGTAGGCGCTCATCATGATTTGTACCGCAGAGCTTTGCCCGTCCTTGAATAAAGATCAAGCCCGCCTAAGCCAAGCCATGCTTTAAGCTCTCTATACCGCCTTTGCCTCTTCCTGCCCTGCCTCACCATTGACTGAGGACCTCTAAGCTACTTACCCTGCCTAAGCCCATCCCCTTACTCTTCACTGCCCTGCCTCTGAATAAATTGGTTCATCAACCGTAACTACTCGCTTTGCAGCTGCTTCTGGAATTGAATAAGCACAGGTCTTCGCTAAGCTCTGCTTGGTACTGTTTTCGTTTAAGTTGGTGATAGGTTGTTTGGCTCTACGTAGTTCCCAGCTAAGGACTCAAATTGATACGCACATTAAGTCACTCAGGCACAAATAAAATAATAGGCGAGAAAGAGAGATTATAGTAGGAGCGTAGCGTGCGTCACCTTACAACTTGAATTTCCTTTGCCAATCATACGGGCATCAAATCACTAAAGGTCATAATGTAGAGCGGGCAGTTCGGAATCACAACTTTACAAATAACGAAACTGCAGATGGATCCGTTTCTTATGCTTGTCTTCCTGCGCCAACCTGATCATATAAGGCGGGGCTCTCTTAGCATAACCTAGTACACTTTTCAGAATGCGGTGCCTCTGTTGGGCTTTTCGTTATTGGATCCTTATAAATGTGAAATGACAGGCCTTCTGATTTGACCTGAGGCATGGCCGTACTCTGATTCGTTTCGAGTTTTCCGGGCTGGTGTTTCCCCCCACTCATTTCATTCCTTCCTCTGAATCACTTTTTCGCTTAGGATTTTATCGCTTACACAGCTTTATTAACCCCGAACCCCAAGCGCCTAACGCATNAATCCCTTTTTCGCTTAGGATTTTATCGCTTACACAGCTTTATTAACCCCGAACCCCAAGCGCCTAACGCATATTAACCCCGGCCCCATAGCCTCACCAGGGTATAGAGATTCTTATCTATATTCTTAAACCCTACGCTACACATTCCCTTCTTTACATGATGGCTTACCTTGGGAACAAGCAACGTTGGAACCCATACCCATTGCAATCTAAATAGCAGGAAGTAGAAAGGAACCCTCGATTAGAGACAGATACAAAGAGATAGATCACCGAGGAAGCACCATATATCACTATGAATAGCCAATACCCCACTCTTTTATAATTCATAGATATTCACCAAACGAGAAGGGCTATATTCTGCTGATAAAACGTTATTAATCATCTTGGATCCCTAGCTTACACTTGGATTAATGAAGCGCTTAGGAGGGAAGTACGTACTGCTATATAAATTCTCTTATCAGCTCTGTTGGTTGAATCGTTTGAACTGCCCTCTTTTATTGAAAGCCAGAACTTATTAGATTAGACACGGGTGCATTATCGATTCAACGAGGACCTTTTCGCTTCGCACCTTGCTTCCCATGCTCCCCCGATTCTGGATGAAATGGCGGAACAGAGCTGGATGGAGAGATGGACAGGCTTATCACTGCTTTAGATATGCCCAGCCAGACAGACAGAGCCACCCAGGATATGCTTTGTTTATGACACTCCGCCTTTAGGAAGCTTTGGAGGTACATAAGGTGGTGGGAGAGAATCAGGCAGACGACCTCCCTCAGCATCAGTTTGGGCGCCCGGTAGAGATATAATATCAGGCAGATGACCTCCCTCCTCAGTATGTGTGGGCTGTTGAGAAAGAATAAGGCCAGGCAGTGAACGCTCTCCTATTAGTTGCTTTACGATATCTGGTGAATGTCCCCATCATAGCCAGTTGACATTGCTGATAGTCCCTCCTTGGCATAGTTCCTAGTCTATGATACTACTTGTATCTATACGTTTAACTTTTCCATTGTAATTTGTAACTCGAATAAACATGATAGCTTTGATTAGTAACCTTCCATATTAACTGCATAGGCTTCTTTCTCCCTGTAATCATGAACACAGATGGAAGATACAAAGGCTCCCCCCATGTACCACCAGACTTCCCCATTGCTTGTAAGCTGTGTTTTACTTAGGGAATCGCACTGGTCTCATTCATAGTAAGCTTCTACTTCTACTTGTTCATATAGGAAGGAGGAATGACTCAATACGCATCACAAGGTAAGGAGAATGAAAGTAGACCTTTTATCCAGCTTAACTCTCTACTAGTTCAATACTAATAGCATCTAGTTTTCTCTACAATAGAGTATAGGTGCCGCCTATTTATTGAAAAGGAGACAACAAGAAGCTTCTTCGCTAGAGCTCTGCTAAGTAAGGCCTCTTTATTTCTAATAATGGACACAACTGGAAAGTCGTCTATAGTGGGAGATTAAGGCAGTCTGGCTAGTAGTACTTTTAGTTCTTTCTATACAGCTTATGACGGCAAGCAAGTCTTCACTCCATGGAAATAAAGAAGTGCATGGACTAAGATAAGTATATTAAGGGTTATTGCATGGGCCTTATTAAATTAAAAGCAATGGACTTAAGCTAGTAGTTTTCTTACTGTATGGACTAAAGGCAGGCAGTCTCGAAGGCATTACTCCATGGAACTCCTCTAGTGAAACAGGGTCCTCTTTCTTAAGGGCAGGCCCCGACAACCAATTTTCATGTAGAAGATTAGCCAATAAGAGTATAGGAGTTAAAGCATACACGTTCTGTTCAATACATTCAGAGACACTAGCTATAGGTGGTATATTTATTTGTATCCCGTAGTACTTGGTTGACCTAGTACGAAGGGCATGACTTTAGCCGAGAGGAAGGAGAATAGAAGTGTTACCCATCTCACAACCTGAATCAGACATTCATTGGAGCCATAGCAAAGACAGCTAGCTCAACAAGTGGTTGGTTACTGCTTTTCTTTACACCCTGCTAGGAGGTGTTACAAGTAAGTTGTTGTGGTGACCCGCCCAGTTCGACGTGAACAACTGTTCTCAATACACCGTCCCCAATAGGAGGTTGTTATTAGTCCCCACCAGTTTACTCCATTATGTATGGACTTAATTATGGACTTAATAAGGCAGTCTCTCAGGCCTTACTCTCCCCATGGAACTCCCACTCTAGTGAAACAAGGTCCTCCTTTCTTTATTAACTTTATTCTTTATTCAGGGCAGGCTCCTCCAACAACAACCAATTAATTATCTCATAAGGTCTCCTTTATTTGAATGAGGTGGTGGTTCTTAGTGCGTGAACAGAAGGAGCGGGGGGGTTGGACCAGAGGAAATTGAGTTGGCTAATTTGAAATAGTTGTTAGAGTTACTTTACTCTCGGGACTCAAGTTGAACAACTCTCTCGGGATATTTCAACTATAGATAGAAGGGCAAGTGAAAAGAAAGAAATTTATCTGCTATTGGTTCCTATTGAGGTTCTACATGGGCATGGTTCATAAGGCAGTGCTTAGCTCGTGGGTGGAGCAAGCAAGGAGGAGAATAAAATGTACTAGCATATCTACGTGTCGCATATATACGACCCTCCGGTGCATTCCCTCGTACCTCGGAAGAGCGGCTCCGCCCAAAGAATGAGGAGGATTGTTAAATCAGTTGTAATCGAACATGGTACCTTTTCCGATCCGGGCCATTGATAAAAGCTAAAATCTTATAATATATTTAAGCATATTATACACGTAATTATACAAGTGTTAACGCGGGGCGTATCGTCGAGCTCGTTCCTCCTTTTCTTTCCTCCTGTTATTGTTTCC
>LPNX011196524.1:0-16045 GCA_001517045.1 Pseudotsuga menziesii
TACACATGCACATATATATATATATATATATATATATATATATATATATATATATATATGATTGTTGTAGGTTACTACTGGGAAATATGCCTCTGAAGTGTTGGGTTATGCACTACAGAGTAGCACTGAAGAGGTTAAAACACCCACTCTACAGGATCTCCAAGAACTCAACATCATTATTTGTTCATTACTGTGAAGGCGATGTATTAGAAGATTTGCCTACACTTGTTGATTTCACCGTGATGTTGAACGTAAATGATAAACAGAGAGGAGCACTAAGAAAGCTACAACACTTTGTAGGAAATCAAATGAGTAAAGATATAATGTCTGCAGCAATCTACATACATCCTTCACTTGAATGATGTTAGTTCTTGGCAATCCTAACATCATTCAAGTGAAGGATGTATGCAGACTACTGCAATATCATGATTCGACCATGAGGTGCTTAGTTGACTGGAAATTGGGTTAGGTAATACTTGGCCACTAATGGACAATCATGAATCTTATGGTTTATGCTTTGTGTCTTGAAGCAAGTACTAGGTATCTTGATGTCCTCTATTTTTTATTTGAACATTTTATGTCAATTTTCACCGTGTCTGATTTTTTTTGTCCCTCTTACAATTAACACGATAAGATGACCTTTGTGGTTTAGACAGTTGGTTAGTTTTAGAATTATTCCCTGGTGTGAGTGATATTTGATGTTTCCTTTCCCTTTTTCCATCCCCTTGGTTTCATCAAATCATTGAGGAAGGCATGATATGGTTAATTTAAGAGCCTTTTGATTTGTGCGGAATAGTCTTTTTTGGTTCTTTCTACTATGGGATTGCCTTAGGGTTGAAAATCAGTATGGGAAAACAAGTTAGCGTTGCCTTAGGGTTGAAAATTAATATGGGAAAATAAGCATCGTCATGACAAGAAAAAAGGAATAAATCAACAAATATTACAGACTGATATAAATGTATTTAAAACATTTATATCAGTCTTTTTTGGTTCTTTCTACTGTGGGATTGCCTTAGGGTGGCCTTAGGGTTGAGAATTAGTATGGGAAAACAAGTTAGTGTTGCCTTAGGGTTGAAAATTAATATGGGAAAATAAGCATCATCATGACACGCTAAAAGGAATAAATCAGCAAATATTACATACTGATATAAATGTATTTAAAACATTCTTTTCATTCATGAACGTACCAAGTAGCAGATCTGGAAATGTCCGCTCTTCACCACCATGTATTAGATATATATATATGTGTGTGTGTGTGTGTGTGTGTGTGTGTGTGTGTGTGTGTGTGTGTGTATGATTGTTGTATGTTAGCACTAGGAAATATGCCTCTGAAGTGCTAGGTTATGCACTACAGAGTAGCATTGAAGAGGTTAAAACATCCACTCTATAGGATCTCCAAGAACTCAACATCATTATTTGTCCATTACTGTAAAGGCGATGTACTATAAGATTTGCCTGGACTTGTTGATTTCACCGTGATGTTGAACGTAAATGATAAATAGAGAGGAGCACTAAGCAAACTACAACACTTTGTAGGAAATCAAATGAGTAGAGATATAATGTCTACAGCAGTCTGCATACATCCTTCACTTGAATAATGTTAGTTCTTGGCAATCCTAACATCATTCAAGTGAAGGATGTATGCAGACTGCTGGAATATCATGATTCGACTGTGAGGTCCTTAGTTGACTGGAAATTGGGTTAGGTAATACTTGGCCATTAATGGACAATCATAAATATTATGGTTTATGCTTTGGGTCTTGAAGCAAGTACTAGGTATTTTGATGTCCTCTATTTTTTATTTGAACATTTTATGTCAATTTTCACCGTGTCTGAATTTTTTTGTCCCTCTTACAATTAACACGATAAGATGACCTCTGTGGTTTAGACAGTTGGTTAGCTTTAGAATTATTCCCTGGTGTGAGTGATATTTGATGTTTCCTTTCCCTTTTTCCATCCCCTTGGTTTTATCAAATCATCGAGGAAGGCATGATATGGTTAATTTAAGAGCCTTTTGATTTGTGCAGAATAGTCTTTTTTTGTTCTTTCTACTAAGGGATTGCCTTAGGGTGGCCTTAGGGTTGAAAATTAGTATGGGAAAACAAGTTAGTGTTGCCTTAGGGTTGAAAATTAATATGGGAAAACAAGCATCATCATGAGAAGATAAAAGGAATAAATCAACAAATATTACAGACTAATATAAATGTATTTAAAACATTCTTTTCATTCCTGAACGTGCCAAGTAGCAGATCTGGAAATGTCCGCTCTTCACCACCATGGATTATATATATATATATATATATATATGATTGATGTAGGTTACCACTGGGAAATATGCCTCTGAAGTGTTGGGTTATGCACTACAAAGTAGCACTGAAGAGGTTAAAACATCCACTCTACAAGATCTCCAAGAAATCAACATCATTATTTGTCCATTACTGTAAAGGAGATGTACTAGAAGATTTGCCTGGACTTGTTGATTTCACTGTGATGTTGAACGTAAATGATAAACAGAGAGGAGCACTAAGCAAGCTACAACACTTTATAGGAAATCGAATGAGTAGAGATATAATGTCTACAGCAGTCTGCATACATCCTTCACTTGAATGATGTTAGTTCTTGGCAATCCTAACATCATTCAAGTGAAGGATGTATGCAGACTGCCGCAATATCATGATTCGAACGTGAGGTGCTTAGTTGACTGGAAATTGGGTTAGGTAATACTTGGCCATTAATGGACAATCATGAATATTATGGTTTATGCTTTGGATCTTGAAGCAAGTACTAGGTGTTTTGATGTCCTCTATTTTTTATTTGAACATTTTATGTCAATTTTCCCCATGTCTGATTTTTTTTCTCCCTCTTACAATTAACACGATAAGATGACCTTTGTGGTTTAGACAGTTGGTTAGCTTTAGAATTGTTCCCTGGTGTGTTTGATATTTTATGTTTCCTTTCCCTTTTTCCATCCCCTTGGTTTCATCAAATCATTGAGGAAGGCATGATATGGTTAATTTAAGAGCCTTTTGATTTGTGCGGAATAGTCTTTTTTGGTTCTTTCTACTATGGGATTGCCTTAGGGTTGAAAAATAGTATGGGAAAACAAGTTAGTGTTGCCTTAGGGTTGAAAATTAATATGGGAAAACAAGCATCATCATGACAAGCTAAAAGGAATAAATCAACAAATATTACAGACTTATATAAATGTATTTAAAACATTCTTTTCATTCCTGAACGTGCCAAGTAGCAGATCTGGAAATGTCCGCTCTTCACCACCGTGGATTATATATATATATGATTGTTGTAGGTTACCACTGGGAAATATGCCTCTGAAGTGTTGGGTTATGCACTACAGAGTAGCACTGAAGAGGTTAAAACATCCACTCTATAGGATCTCTAAGAACTCAACATCATTATTTGTCCATTATTGTAAAGGAGATGTACTAGAAGATTTGCCTGGAATTGTTGATTTCACCGTGATGTTGAACCTAAATGATAAACAGAGAGGATCACTAAGCAAGCTACAACACTTTGTAGGATATCGAATGAGTAAAGATATAATTTCTGCAGCAGTCTGCATACATCCTTCTGTTATACACCTGAATGGCACCTCTCTGTCCGAGTGCCGACATCTTTCATGTTGGAACACAAAAGGACATCTATGGATAGATGTTTGCCCAAAGCATTATAGATTGGCTTATTTTATAATACATTCTTCCTTCATTCAGCTAGTTACTTTGCCATTTTTGCTATGTTAAGTTGTATTCGCGACTCTCTACATGTACAACTTGCGGATCATTCGCGAGTGGATGTATTCGCGGGTTGCCCTTATAGTAAGTCACGAATCATTCACAGGTTTCCCTTCCACATACCCGCGAATATGTCCCTTAACATTTAAAAATAACAACACATGATGATTTGAGATTAGTTAAGCATTGTTACCTTGATCACCTTAATTGTCTCAACCTCCTCAACTTGTGAAGCTGCCTTATTTCATCCATATAAATACATGCCTTGGGGAGGGTGTTGGAGACATAGACTTGGAGAGCAAAGTTATGCTGGTGGATTGTCTACAGAAATCTTTGGAGCAGTGGAACTCAGAATCCTTTGGCTACAGAGGAGTCCTTGTCTCAGACGTTGGGTTGTAACCTGAACTCTTTCTATTATTGATAATAAAGAGAATCCTTCTTCCATATGTGTTTCATGTATCTTGGTTTGATAAATGTTTATGTTTCTGCATGTCATATATGATTTATCTAACCTACTTATATATATATGAATCATCTTGTATCTGTAAGATTGGCTCTTGACAGGTGAAAAAGGAGCAACCTTGAAGACTTTGGAAGTGAAGCAGAACGGAAGAGGACTAGCAAGGATCGACCTTCGTTAATCGAGTAAGTCTTTCTCATCCTCCTATTTCCTTTACTGCAATCTAGAAGTCAATTGTCTGCAAGTCATTTGAGTATGTTGGTAACCCCAGACCTATGGTTATTAGGTGTGTAATCCTGTACAACAGAACTGGTGACTCCTCTGGGGAAGCCTAGACTGCTGTAGGTCTTTTCTGTCCCCTGACCAGTCTTTGCTTGAAGTCTGTTTGTGATCTTACATCCTGGTTCTTACTTGCCTCAATATTTGAAAGTCCTGGAATTTTTCTTGCTTTTTGAGAAAAATATTATACCTATTCGCAAGTTGTTCTACTGAACAGTCGCGAATACAATCTTGCATTCGCGGGTTGCTGCACTAGACAATCGCGAATCATTCACGATTTGCACTTATAGACAGTCGCGAATACTCCTGGAAGTAGGGATTTTTAAGTTAAAGTTTGCTTGTTCTTTGCTTTGGGTAATCCTTATTTCTGAGTGGATTTTCTTTATGAATGCTGTGTGGCTTGTTTGAGTGCCTCTGTTGATCACATTTTGTGCTTTTTCGGAAGCCCTTGAGTCTTTTGCTTGGATTATTTACTGCTTGCATGCTGAAGTATGTTGGCCTGTTTGGGTTGTGGTTTAAAGTGTCTTTGTCCAGATCTGCGATCAAGGTCTTGGGCTCTATTTTTCCATTATGTCTTCTGACAGTGGCTGGTTGTCACTTGCCTTGGTAAGTCTGCAGCGATTCTTTGTCATTGTTTGCACTCAAGCTAGGGTTCCTCAACCTTCCTTAGTTGGTTGTCTTTTGGTTCTGTCAGCCTGTTTGCTTCAGTTTGATGTTTTTAGACAGTTTATTTGATTCAAGTTTGCTCAAGTACAGTGTATTGTAGGTGCATGACTCCCAGGTGTTAGTGTCATGCCCTTTTATAGCATTAGGGTTTCTTCTTTGCTCTTTCCCCACCTTCTTTGCTTGGTTTGATTTTTGGTTTATGTTTCTAGTCAGCCTATGTCAGCGATCTTTGTTTGATTTCAGAAGCTTGTTGGTGTTGCTTTCCTTCTTCTTTCGTTGGTTAACTTCACCGTGCTAAAATAGTTGACTTGTCTTTTATGCAAGCCTTCCTTCCAAGTAGGGTTTATACTGACTTTAGGGCATTCTAGAGTTTGTTTGGTGGTTGTATAGCAAAGTCCCTTTTGCTTTTTTCTTTTTATCTACATACTTTTGTTTGTAGGTGTGTTTCTTTGCATTTATAAAAGAAAATTAAAAAGAACCTATACTTGTTTGTGTTGCTTGCCTCCCCACTTCCTTCTTTGGTTTGGCCTTGTTGGACAAGGTACTGAGCAGCCTTTGTTTGTAGGTTTAGATTGATACTTGGGACTTCTTGGCCTTTGTTTATGTCAGTCTTATTGCTCAGTCTTTTCATTCCAAAGTTATTGTCTTGTTTACTTTTGTAAGCCTTCTTTTCAAAAGAGGTTGATTTCTAACTTTAGGGAAACCTAGGGTTTGTTTGTGGGGTGTAGAGTAGTTGTCTATTTGCTTTGCTTTCAATACTTGCTTGCATTAGTTGATAGGCTGATTTTTCTTTTGAATTTATAAAAGAAAAAGACAAAAACACATGTTTGCTTTATATGCATGTAGATTAGGTTTTTAGTCTAGATTGCATAGCATATCATTGTTTTTGAAAAAATATAAAAAGAATTTGTTCTTTTGTGGCTTTCAAATTTTTCTATTTGAAAAAGAAAGAGAATAGTTTTTGCTTTTTGTAGTTCATTTCTCTTTGCTTATTCATTTTGTTTCAATCTTCGAGTCAAAACGCCACATAAGTTTCATACCATTTACCCTCTGACTAAAAACAACCCTTAAAATAAACGATATAATTTAAAAATTACTAGTAAGTTTTATTTTATAGGGTCATATACCAACTAGCTTAGGCTATACTTGTGGGATAGGGAGTTTTAACTCTCCACAAGTATTTAAAATTCAGACGTAGTTGGCCAATCACTAGGTAAATCCTTGACTTTATCGACTGTATCTGGGAAGCTCCTCTCAAACGGGAGTTAAGCACGAGGCCGCGTGGAGGCTTGGACAGAGGAGATAACCCTCTGAATCCTTGTCAAAATGTAACTCAGGACTTTTATGCATCTGGGGATTCTGTCCTAGACAAAGTTTCGGGCTTAGCTACCCTGCCCATGCATACGAGTCCAGCTTGCGACTGTCCCCCCAGACTGTTGGTATAGCCAAGGTAGCCTTTAGTCTCTTGACATCTAGGGTTCATACACAGGTACACCGGAAGGTTATTTTTGGTTGACCTTGGACGGGCTTGGAAGGTAACCCCAGTAGAAAGTGTGGGAGGGCGGTGGGTGATTCCTCCGCTTGTGCCTAAGAACATCTACAAGGACGCCAAGTAACTGTCTATCATCTTTCTTCTGGAAAGTATATCTTATACTTGTTTGTATGTTTGGCTTTAGGAATTTTTAGTCAGTGCTGTGTGGTTTGTCTGTACTTAGTGTGCCTTTAGGTGTGTGCTTTGTAATTTTGGTTGCTTATCAAGCTCAGACTTTATCTCCTAGTTTGAAACTATGGCTAGCACCCCTTTGAACACCAACCAAGAGATCCCCATGCTGGGAACTCCTTGTACTATTCCTCTCACGGGGAATGTTTGTGTTCCCTTGATGGCCACCCTGAATCTACCTGGATTCACCTTGGGGCTACCGGTGTGGTTGCTTTCCACTCCAACTGTCCTGAATGCTCCTGATGCTTCTCAAGTAAGCTCCTTATATCAAGGGCATCAAAACACTGTTTCCCCTTCACCTGTAGTTGATTCTCCTCCTCCTTCTACCTCATGTGGTGAAAGTATTGATACTAGTAACCGGCAGTATAAAAGTAGTAAAAGAAGGAGGAATAGGAAGAAGGCACACAAACAAGGGGGCACCCATTTAACCTCTGCAAGTCGAGTTGAACCTCACACCCAGCCTCTGTGGTTCATGCTGGGGGCACCCTTCCAACCTCTGCAGGCCATGTTGGATTTAAGCACTCAACCTCTGCAAGTCAAGTTGATCTTCACCATCCAGCCTCTGTTGATCATGCTGGTGGGATCCTTCCAACCTTTCCAGGTCATGTCGGATCCAGTCACTCAGCCTCTGTGGTTCATGCTGAGGGCACCCGTTCAACCTCTGTTGTTCAAGTTGAACCTCCCCATCCAACCTCTGTTGTTCATGTTGGATCCATCCACCTAGCCTCTGTTGTTCATGCTGGGGGCACCTGTCCAACCTCTGCAGGTCATGTTGGATCTAAGCACTCAACCTCTGCAAGTCATGTTGGATCCATCCACCCAGCCTCTGTGGTTCATGCTGGGGGCACACACTCAACTGCTGAAAAACATGTTGATCCTAGCCATTCAACCTCTGTTGTTCATGTTGGTGGTGCCCATCCAACCTCTGTAGGTCATGTTGGACCCAGTCTCTCAGCCTCTGCAAGTCATGTTGGGGGCGGTCTCTCAGTCTCTGTGGTTCATGTTGAAGACAATCCGTCAACCACTGCGAGTCATGTTGACACTGTTGAAAAGACTACCCGTTCAAAACACAAGCCCAAGTTTCCTTGTAAGCTTTGTGAGGGAGACCACCTTACTTATAAATGTCCTTCTATCGTGGAGGTGCGAAGAGTTTGGATTCATGGTCATCCCGTTTTTGAAAATTTTGAAGTCTCTCAACAACTAGCCTCTCTTAGTCAGGTTGGACCCAGTCACCCAGCCTCTGTAGTTCATGCTGGGGGCAAACTCTTAGCCTCTGCAGGTCATGTTGAGAGCAAGCAGTCATCCACTGCTAGTCATGTTGACACCGTTGAGAAAACTGGTCGTTCGAAGTGCAAACTTAAGTTCCCTTGTATGCTATGCGAGGGAGATCATCTTACTCACCACTTCCCTGCTATCCCAGAGGTGTGAAGAGTGTGGTCCAAGACTCAAGAATTTCCTTCTCCTGAACAACCTATAGTTTCTCAACAACCCACTCAACCTTTGGTTGATCAAGTGGTCGAACCAATCTCAGATTTGGTCGATCCCACTCTTCTTTTGGAGAGTGATCCTGATGTGATTGAACCAATGTCATCTTTGGTCAATACCACTCTCCCTTCAGAGAGTGACTTTCATGAAGCGGTTGAATCGATTCCAGTATTGATCAATCCCACTCTTCCTTTGGAGAGTGAAGTGTCTACTAGTCACATTTTCTTCACTGCCAGTTCAGAACTTACTGAACAAGGTGGCATTGAACTTGATTCGGATCAACCCCCACCAAGCTCTCGGATTGCTTCCTTTGATTGGGATAGCCTAGTTGAGCCGTGCCTTCCTTCTAATGCACCTTTCCAGATAAAGGTCAAAGTTGAACGCTATACGATTGCTCGTTGTATTGTTAATGAAGGAGCCTCAGTTAGTATTTTGTCTGCTCGTGCTTGGCGAGGCATGGGATCTCCCAGCCTTGTGTCGACTGCTAGTCAAATACTGGCGTTTGATAGAAGAAATTGTATAGCTTTGGGAATTCTTTCTCAAACACCTGTTACTTTGGGTGGGAAGACCGTCTTAATTGACTTCATGGTGATAGAAGACCCCTTGGACTTTAATATGCTCCTTGGATGTGATTATGTCTATGCCATGCAAGCTATGGTGTCAACATTCTTTCGTGTGATGTACTTTAATCATGGAGAAGAAATTGTCACTATCGATCAGTTGGATTTTCTTGATCCGTCTCCTGACCCAACTAGAGACCAATTCCTTCCTTTATTGATTCCCAGTGTTTCTGTAGACACTACCCCGCCACAGGTGAACTATGTGGCCTCTTGTCCTTTGTGTTCAATTGCTACTGAGAAGATGAAATTATTTGTTTTCTTGCAAGAAATAAATCTCATGGGGAAACCCAAACCCTAACATCTCTAGTAAACTTGTTGGAATAGACTAGTATCTAACCTAAGGTTATCTGAGAAACACACTTTTCGACATGGAATTAGAAAAAATCTTAACAACATTGGTGACCATGGCTTGACCTGACCCCTTGGGTCCTTTTCTAGAGAAATATAGTGTCTCACTTACATGATGATGTTACCATGCAATTTCCCTCGAAGTCAAGTCTTTAGAGTGTAGATCGTGTTGATAGATTTCAACAGGTGTACTGTACATTTCAAATGTAGTCATACAGAAAGGTCGTGCACTGAGAAAGTTGGTCTTTACTTGGTTAAGTTATGATTCTGGAAAGTGTCCACAATAGTACCCTGTGGAGGCCATGTTGTCCTCTTTTAGTCACATATGGACCTATCCTTTTATGGGTTTCTAAGAAGATTACGAAGGTTCCAAAACTTTAATTGAAAGGAAGGTTTATCCAAAACGTTGATCCTAATGGGTATGAGTAGGTTATAACTCTCACTACAAGGGAAGAAAGGGGTTTCATAGTTATTGCAACATTTTGTGTTCCATGGCTAAGTAAAATTGTTAAATTTTATATTGTCGAGCACAATAGAGTTTAATATCATTGTATTTGATTTCGCATAGGACATTAAACAACATTAAAATATGTTGTGATGTATTGCCAATTCCAATATTGAAAGTAGCTTACAGATCAATATGAATATGTTATTTTTTTAGAGTTATATGTTTTTCTCTAAGAAGTTATTGCAAACGACAAATCTCAAGAAAGACGGTCTTCTAGCAAAAGTGACGTTTGAGCTCTTAACTCATATTGCATTAATGGGTGATTTATGTGCAATGACTTTGATTATGTTGTATTCCATGATTCGTATGGGATTGGTCATCTTCCTCATGTATATGATTTGATTACATGCTTTTATTATATATTGAATGTATTTGCCACAAGTTTCAGGCATATTAATACGAAATGATGGGTGATTTATTTGCAATGACTTTGATTATGTTTTATTCCATGATTCGTATTGGATTGGTCATATTCCTCATGTATATGATTTGACTACATGTTTTTATTATATATTGAATGTATTTGCCACAAGTTTCAGGCATATTAATACAAAATGAATACATGTCTGATCATCCACTAGTTTGATTTACTATTTAAAATTTTAAAAGCAATCTATAAACCTTTTAGCTATAATCTATTTATTGAATGTATTAAAAAACATTGTGATTACTTGGAAAATATATTGAAAGCGGGCTGATAAATGAATATTTTTATGAGGATCTTTTATATTGGAGGTTGATATGCTTTTGAAATTGTTGATGAAAAATTAAATAGTAAAATGAAACCTTAATTTTTAATAGGTTTTTTTCTACTCCTGGTGGCATAGGTAAAACAAGAAATAATATACTCGTATGAACAACACCATTATTTCTACATGTATTTGTACTCTTAATTGTATTCACACTGCAATTTTCAAATTGATAAAATTAGATCTATGTTTTGATTTTTCCATTACTTCAATTTGCATTCATTTTGAAGTAGGATGGGAACCCAACGCAAAAATGAACTAATGCACCTATTCAACATAGAATCCACCACACCCACCAAAGTTAATATATCCTCGTCCACAGCCATGTTGAGCCTTGATTGTAAACATCCCCACCTTGAAAGCGGTTTATAGCCATGTTGAACCTTGATTGGAAATTTAATGGTGCGCCACTAGGCTGGATTGATTGCATTATACATGAATATTTCTCCATCTTGAACGAAAAATCATGTAAAATATAGCTAACACAAAAGCAAGAAAACCATACAAATTTCACCAAATATTTCAAGCTATGCATACACAACAATTGATTTATACACTTTTGAATTCAATAGTCTTAGGTTTCTTTGGCTTTGGTGGGAGAATATTGGGGACGGTGACTGTCAAAACTCTATCTTGGCACATGGAAAAAATGGCCTCCAAGTTGTAGGCCATCTCTGATCAAGTTATGATATCAGAATGTCAGATCGTTTCCATGTGGTGGTCCTGATCCATGTAATTAAGTTCCTCTATTTTGTAGATTATCCCAAGTAAAGATTTGTTTATGCATGCCAAAAATGGAATAAAAGAAATCTTTTGGAGAGGCATAGAATTTCCAATTCCCCTTGCACCTCCATGGACCTTATACTTCTAGTGCCTCAACTCATAACTCTCTGTGTAGCCATTAACTTTATAATCACCCACAATAAGATTTTATGTCTACACAAGTGTTAAGATCCTTTAAGGAAATCAAATTTGTTGAGTAGATGGTAGATATAATTGTTTGACAGTATAGTATGATCCTTGAAGAGACAAAGGTTTTTTGTTGATAGCCACCCATATATCCATAAGTTCCTAGAGTTGGATTCAAACACATCAAACATAAATGTGTAGTTTTGTGAGTTGAGATAAGTGACATATCCCTTGGAAGAAGATCCTCCTCAGTCATCTAATAATCAGATCTATATCTAGTAGTGTCCTGTGACCATTCCCTAGGTTACATCCTAGTTAGTAGCCAATAATTAGAAAACAATGAACCGATAACCTCCAAAAAAGATATCCACCACTTTGGAGTGAAGGATCAGTTCTCACCCAAGAGATGACATAGATGGGAGGTATACCTTTGGGAAACACAATATGCTAAATCCCTTTGATAGTGATTAGCCTCCATAAGCTTTTTGCCACAAGGGATTTTGAAAGAAGTTAAAGACTATTGACACCCTAATCACCAAAGCACCTTGGCTTCCGAAGAAGCTCCAATCTGCATAAAGGAGTGGATAGACCTTCTTTGTTTCCAGACCAAAAATAGGAGGAGAAAATTTTCTTTTCAATGTTCAATACAAGATTTGGAATATATGCAAGAGTCGTCCAATATAACGGTATTGCCTTGGTGAAATTTTTTACTAGAGTGGGGCTTACCTATGAAAGAAATTCACCTGTGAAACTAGTTCCCAATTGGTTTATTGATATTTTTTATAATACATAGATATTCGTGTAGTCTATAGTCATTAGCATTTAGAAGAAAACCCAAATATTGAAGCAATTGTGAACGTGCTCTTTAGGGAAAGGTAAGACCTTAAGGAGCATGGGCTTGAGGGATATGTGGACGTGAAAATGGAGTATGGAGGATCTTTTGAGATTGATCTCCATATCAATGAAATATGAGAAAAAATTTAGTATCCAATACAAGAATTTTGATTTAACATGGATACTTTCCAAAAAAAATAGGATTCCATCTACAAATAAAATATTTGTTATAGATAGGGTCCCAACAATCTTAAATATTAATACCTTTTAGGTTCCCAAGAGATCCTTCATGGTTGATATGTCAACTTAGAGAATCGACAACAATGAGAAAATGTAGAGGTTATAGGGATCATCCTTGATGAAGTATCCTAGAGGGATGGAAAAATAAAGTCGAGCCATTTATGAGGAAAATAAAAGAACACTTTATGAAGATAACAGAGAAAGTAGAAACTTACACCTTTATGAGATCGCCCCATATAAACTTTTACTTGTGAATGAGTTTGATATCTTCTAGTGAAAGAGGGAGAGGAATATGAGTTATTAGAGGCACCATCATTAGTGGACATTTGGGGAACCTCATAACATTGAACTGTAGAACATAAAAGAAAATCATGAAAGGAAACAATATTCCAAGAATAAAGGTGGTTTCTAAAGAGATCATTACAACACTTAATCATAGAGCATTATAACCAGAACATCACAACACACATTGAGAATAATTAAATGCACTCTAGCACAACCCATAGGGTCATCCTTTTATAGTCTCTATATCTAACACATTCCCTGAAAGTGAGGAAGATATGGTCCAAAAATGGGGGTCGTTGTTTCTAATGGTTTCCATGAAATCTGCAACGTCCCAAAGTATAGTCGGTTGTTGTAGTTGCACTATCACACTCTTAATGACCATCCAATCATTTGCTCAATTGTCTATTTAATTGATTGTTCAAACATTCCTCTGACTCGCTTAGAGGAGACTCTATTTGACTACTCCGCTAGTCTCCTATTGTCTAACAACTTATTATGTATAGAAAATATAGAGGTGTGATGAACCATCAATACTTTAGGTTCTGACACCCCCCATCAAAACAATTCTATGGATATTCAGGAGATGGAATTACTTGTTTTGAACATCCCCCCATAATTGCAGCTTTTTGAATCCCAGGCATATCCTAAAGTTTCACAAACTTAGAGTTCGGTAAAGGCTTCGTAAAGATATCGACAATATGATTATCTATTTTGAAATAAATAAGACAACATTTCATGTACCAATTATCTCAGATAATGAACATGAATTTAAACATGCTTCATCTTTCTATGTTCAACAGGATTATCAACTACTTGAATTGTACTCTTATTATCATAATGAATAAAAGTGGAGGCCTAAATAGGAAACCCAATCTTGTCAAGGAGATGACAAATCCAAACTGCCTCTATACCTGCATTAACAATGCCACAATACTTAGCTTTTGTATTCGAAATAGGGACTACCTTATGTTTCTTACATGACCAAACTAGGGGTCTAGAGCTTAGTTGAAATGCATAGCTAGAAGTGGAATTATGGTTGTCAATTTTACCACCACAGTCGGAATCACTGAATCCAACCAATGGTTCTATATTAAGACAATACTTTATACCATATTGATAAGTACCCTTAAGATACCGTGCAACTCTCCTTGAATCCTTCTAGTGGCTTTCTCGATGATCCTACATGAACTAGGAGAACACACTAACAAAAAAGGAGGGATCGGATCAACCTTGAGTTAAGTTAATTGGGTCGTTGAGCAATTATCAATAGAGAGTGGCATCAAGTCGTGCAGATTAACAGTCTTTCAACAACTTCACTCCTGACTGATAAGGTGTATCACATGACTTACAATCATCCATCTTGAATAGTTTCAAAAGATTCAAGGCATATTTAGGTCGAAAAAAAAAGATACCGTCATCCATTTGCAAAATTTGAATGTGAAGAAAAAAATTGCAAAACACCAAGTTTAGTCATTTCAAAGGTATTTGTAAGTTGTTTCTTTTTTTTTAAACTAGAACCGATTAATTTTATATTGAAGATGGTTGTGACCGAACCATCTAGCAAAAAGATACATAGTTTTTGCACAAAATTAATGATTTAACAATTTCAAAATTACCATCTTCCCTAGATTTTATCCATTTATCCCTCATACAATTTCTACATTCAACAAGTCTGTTGGTATGTATTCTGATAAAACTATTTCCACAAAATAAGCATTTACAAAAAATAGCTTAGATAAAAACACGATAATTAGAAAAGCTCGGTGGTCTTGAAGTCCTCGATCTTGTAGGTTGATGAGGAACTGATGAATGAATTGTGATGCTCTAAGGAAGACAATGTTGCTCTGCTATGTTGACCAAAGGATCATTTCTTTTGGGACCTTATAAATTTTTTGGGGAGCCTAAAGGTGAGCACGCTTGGTGCACCACCCTCCTGAATATAGGAGCTACTTCTCTTCTTAACAACCAAACAAATTCTTGCAATTTTCTTGTTAAAACCCATTACTCCTTGCCACAAGTTCACAAACTCCTCAATTTTTCCTCCAGCAAGGAAATTTTGTTGTTTTCTCTGTCTAATCTATCATAGACCTCTTCCATATCTCTTTGTCGATGTTTCAAAAATTCTTCTTTCATGTTGCTGCACTGAAACCTTGGAGTTAGTGTTGGACCCTGCCATGGCTCCCACGTGACACCAAAGATAGAATTGCAGCTGACAAAATACAAAAATGCCTCCCTTGAATCACTTGCATTCCAATTCTTGTCGTAGAACAACAATATTTCCCTTTATGCATCGAAGATGAGAATAGCAACACCACCTTTCCTGGAATGAAGCCAAAATAACACCTCCTATGACTTTCCTCTGTCTCAACCATTCTGTGAGGTGACCAGCATGAGAATTAACTCACTAACCTCCCTCATCTCTTCTTCTCTTTTCTCACACGCTTGCATCTGAGGTTGATGAGACATTTCCATTTTACCCCTTAAGTGCATTAACAACCCTATAATAATATCAGTCAGGGATAAGTATGCTAGATTGACGCCACCTTACCTCATGATCTCCCTTGTTTAAACCACTTGTCTTGTCACCAAACCCCCATTATGACGTGGGCTGAGGAAACATTCAATTTAGGGGATTTGGATGAAAGAAATAACATCCCCAATATTGCTAACTCCTTGATTCAAACAACGAGCAAGGTTAGATTTCTTATCCGCCTCTATGTTGAGGTTTCATAGGACATGGAAAACCTTGTAATGTTGAATTTTTTGACAAAACAATGATATTTTTTTAATGAGCTTGCACATTTATTGGTCTCTTAGGAGAGTTTTGGAGTTATATTTTGAACAAGCATCCTAGATTCTATAACAAACTTAAATAATAACAACAAACAATAATAAAATAATAATAATAATAATAAACATCAACATATATATAAATAATAATTAATAATGTCTTTACGAAAAGACATGACTCTTAATGAAATGGTATTCCGCCAAAATATAAATAACGGACCCTCAATTGTAACTTATCACTTATCATATATATTTTATCAACTCATGGATTATTTGTATTTTAGAAAGTGGAAGTTCAAGAAGTTATTGTCGAGCACCCTAAATGCAGATAGATTGTTATCAACATACAGAGTTTACGAAATTCATTGTCAACCCAGGGAAGTCTTTTGTTTCAAAAGGTAAG
>LPNX011196526.1:0-23991 GCA_001517045.1 Pseudotsuga menziesii
ATATTTCTATTTTAATTAATGATAATACAAAAATTATAAATAGCATTGAAGTTACTATCTTGTTGGTATATTCATGTATTTTTTTCTTTATTTTATTTTAAACCAAACTCTTATTGGTGAATTACATTGCAATTTAGTTTTTTAAAGTCATTAAATTTAATTTGATTGAAACTCAAAGTTATATATGTATATATTTAAATGTTTAATGTGGTTAGCCTATAATTATAAATTTAAATGAATTCAACCTTTTGATTCTTAAACAAATTCAAGTTTATCATTTAACTTTAAATAAAAAATAACACAAATTACTTTGACAAATTCCAACGCAACGAAAGGGAAAGGATAAAGGAGGATGGAAAATCACGAAAAGAATAGGGATTTGATTTGTCCATCACAGGTTTCTAATTTATTTGATAAGAGATGCACATTATTAATTGATAGACTAGGTGGTGGTCCGCTGGAGAATAATGATCATTTCGAGCCTTATTGATAACATGATAGTTAAGATGTCAATATCGTTGGTTAAATCCACAATCACTATAACATTAACATTAGTAATTATCTAAAATCACTTGACATCTCAATTGTAAATAATCAGCTTCATAATTGGTAATTCATCATAGTTAAGATGTCAATATCGTTGGTTAAATCCACAATCACCTAAGCTTAGTCTTTCGTGAAAGTATGATGCCACATTTCTTTGAATAATCCCTTTTATCTTTGAGTCGTTTTCTTCTTTTCGAATACGAACAATATAAGATTGTTGAGTTAAGCTCAATTGATTAAATGTACTTTCATAAATTAATTTAAAATGTGAGAAGTAGCTTTAAAGAATAGGTTTGACATGTACTTTCATTAAATTAATCTATGAAAGTACATGTCATCGTGAAAGTATGATGCCACATTTCTTTGAATAATCCCTTCTTCTTTGAGAAAAGAAGAAAACGACTCAATGTAATCAATTAATAATGTGCATCTCTTATCAAATAAATAATGTAATCAATAGATATTAATAATGTGCATCTCTTATCAAATAATGTGCATCTCAATGTAATCAATTAATAATGTGCATCTCTTATCAAATAAATAATGTAATTTTATATACTTATAAGAGATAAGTAGGAATATAGATTTAGATATGGATAAATAGTATTAATGTAATCAATATTTACATTAATAAATAGTTTAATAATTATAATTTATATTATAAGAATATATTATAACCACTTTTTATGATTTTATATTTTTTATACGTGCAACACCACATAGTTTGATTAGACATCTAAACCACATTTTGACATATTGTATTTATTTCCTTATTACATTTTTGGCTCAACTTTGAAGAAAACATGTGGTCGTTATGAACCTAATTATATGTCACTACTATGTTTTATGTAAATATCCTTCCTCTTATTAATGATGGTAGTCATCTCTTTTAGATTTTTAATATGCAAATTAAAAGAAATGATGAGGTAGGTGGATACCATTGAATGAATGGATAGATGCCATGCACATAATAGATATACTAGATTGTTTACATTAATTTATGATTGATAAATTTGTAATTGATATGAAAATAGTGAAAGAATATTATATATAGATATATGTTTTGAATAAAATTAACCCACAGGTTAGAAGGGCTTTAAGTGATAGTGAGGTACTAGTCATGATATGTCGTATAGTGCAGGTTTATGTAGGAAACCAAGTTGTCCAAACTCATCATTTGATGACACAATTTTGATAGCAAGTATAACAACATAGTGTGACTTTTGATGGTATGTTGACCCTAGTCATGTTGGCATGGGTAAAGGTATTTCTGTTGGCATGGGTAAAGGTATTTCCCAATGTGTATCCTTTGATACACGGAGCCACGGGAGGGTTGTTCTAAGTCACACTCCCAAAGTTGTGAGATGGTGACTTTCCATTTCCTATTGGGAAGGTTAGGCCGATTTACTCAACGCTTCTACTTATGGGTTATATATGGGGTTAGGTCAATGTAGTCTACATTCGAGGATATTCCAATAGAGGAATGTATAGGGAATGTGAGTTGGAAGTACGTTAGGAAGGGAGGATGTTTAGATTGACATTGTTCTGGGTTGGGGGGTTTGAGATATCATCTAGTTGCAGTGGGTACATTTCACATGAAATCATTATTTAATTCATTTTAATCTAAAACTAAGTATAATGTTGATGCTGATGTTACTAAATGGTTATGTTGCATGTGTGGTTGTCTTTTCTTGCATGATTGGTTGTTATTGAAATGTCAGTTACGTGTTATCCATTAGAGGAGATGATGATTTCATATAGTACATGTGTAGGCTATGTGTACGCTTGCCACACATGCACATATTACACACACATGCTAGTACTAGTTACATGATGCAAAGTTAATGTATGTATTGATGCATGTAATATTATAATGTGTGGTGGTGATTGAATGTGAATTATTAATATGTGAAGGTAATTGGACTATTAATAGATGTTATTAAAATAACTCATTAAATAGTTAGGTTGAATAGTAGGCACTCACTTTAGCTTGAACCCTCATTTAAAATATAAATTATAAATTACATCTGTCAAATTGTTGGTCGTTATAGATCATGTGTATAAATTGTTTGCCACATATTAATTATAAGTGGTTCATCACATATTAATTATTAATATGTGAAGGTAATTAGAGTATTAATTGATGTTATTAAAAAAAATCATTACATAGTTAGGTTGTATAGTAGGCCCCTCACTTTAGCTTGAACCCTCATTTTAAATATAATTACATCTATCAAATTGTTGGTAATTATATCTCATGTGTATAAATTATTAGCATTGAACTATTTTAGGAAGACCCATTTAATGTTTATGTTGGTTGTGGAGCCTCATCTTCCTAATTCAAAGATTGTGTTTCAGCCTTATTTAGATTCCAATACCATGACACGGGGCTGTGGGGGAACTCCCACCCCCACTATAGTTTCCATGGGGTGTCCAAGGGGTGGTGACTAATTTATGATTCCCCCCTGGAAATGGTTTAGGGGAGAGCCCTTGTAAAGAAAAACTAGGAAAACATGCCCTATAAAATGTTGTAATTTTAGAGTCATGACTTGGTCAATAATGGGTGATTTACATGCCCATGGTTTTGGGTAGCCTACGGTATTTTCCCATGGTATTCCCTTTATAAAAGGAAGAAATTATAGCACGGTTCTATATTGTATTGTATTGAAGCATTGTGAAAAGCGATCTATGTGATTGTGTGAGAGAGACTGTGAGAGAGTGAAGAGGAAGTGTAGAGGGTGTATTGCATATTGTATCCCTTCATTTTGTTGGACGGTATAATAATTTATTGTCCTCCATCTTCATCATTCATCCATGATCAATAGACAACAACCAGATTAATCTGTAGACACTTAGTTCTCTTCCATAAATTTTCATGGGTCGAAGCTTGATTTTCCTTGCTTTAATGGTGATGATATAACTATGATGGATATACAGGGATGAACAATATTTCAGACTTCAAAACACTTTTGATGTCAACAAATTCCCACTTGCATCCTTTCATTTGGAGCATGAATCCCATCAATGGTTTCATTGGTACATCAAGGTTCATGAAGAGCAAAAAATGGACAGATTTTTTCTAACTCCTTTTGAAATGATTTGGCCCTAGTGCTTTAGACAACTTCATAGGAGCACTCACTAAACTATGCTAAACTTGCACTATGAGGGAGTATCAGACATAATTTGAGAAACTTGGAAATCACACAGAAGGATTATTTGATGCATTCTATAGGAGTTATTTTATAAGTGGTCTGAAGGATGCCATTTTATCTGAGGTTAAATTTTTTTGTCCCAACACAATGATGGAAGCCCTAGGGTTGATTAAGTTGGTGGAGGACAAGCTCATAGCTCAACAATGCTCCAAATCCACTTTGGTTCCATTAAAAACTATGGTTCCCTAAAGACCTCTAATCACACTAGCTCCAAGAACCACTCCTAGCAAGAATTTGTCTGAAGCTGAGAAGCATTAGCGTAGAGAAAAAGGGATTTGTTATAATTGTGATTAGAAATTCACCGAGGGACATCGATGTGCCGAGAAATTTTTTTACCTCTTGAATGTGGATTCTCTTCCTGCACCTGAAATGTTTTATGATGCTTAGGATCCAGTAGATGATCATGACGACATTCATAAGATTTATGTTGACCCTCCTACCGAAGAAGACCGTCCAAGGACATCTCTCCATTCATTTGCCAGAGTCACAACCCCACAAACCATGCAAGTCAAGGGTTTCTTCGAGAAGCTCCCTCTTACAATACTCATTGATTTTGGTAGCAATCATAAATCCATTGACCCTCGGATCGCCAAATAGGATGATTATTTTGTCCATCCTTGCTCCATCTTTGAAGTCTTAATTACCAATGGGGCACCTCATCTTACAAGGGGAAGAGTCATAATGTGTATCTCTATTGGAGATTATAGCTTGCATACCAGCATGTTTTCCTTCCCCTTAGGTGGATGTGATGTGGTTTTGGGAACTCCATGGTTATGCACACTTGGACCCATCTTATGGGACTTTTCTAAACTTTGGATGCGGTTTTTATTCAATGGGAAAAAACACACATTGATGGTATTGCAACTAGGGTCTCTCAGCATCATCATTTAACATCACATGAAAAATATCCTTAATAATAATTCCCATGGTTCCATCATCCAACTCCATTTCATTTAGATGCAACCTTCGACAATCTCCACTAATCCCTTAGATGTACAACAAATTTTGGATCGATATGCATGTGTCTTTGCTGATTCAGTGGGATTTCCACCTTTAAGAACGTAGGACCATTGTATTTTTTTCCTTCCTTGAAGCTTCCCTCCCAACATCAAGCCCTGTCGCTACCCGTTTCACCAAAATACAGAGATTGAGATGCTTGTTCGAGACTTACTAAAGCAAGGTATTATTCGCCTTAGTACCAGCTCCTTTTCTTCATCAGTTCTTCTTCTTTGAAAAAAAGGATGGGTCATTGAACCTGTACATTGAGTTTAGAGCACTTAATAACATCACAATCAAGGATAAAATTTCTAATTCCCGTTGTTGATGAGCTTCGTGGTGCTCATTTTTTCTCCAAGTTGATCTTCATTTTGGGTATCTCCAAATTCGGGTTCATGAGGATAGTATCCCTAAAATGACTTTTTGCATACATGATGGCCGCTATGATTTTTTGGTCATGCCCTTTGGCCTCACGAATGGTTCTTCCACATTTCATGCATTGATGAATAAAATATTATGGCCCTACTTGCGGAACTTCACTATGGTCTTCTTTGATGATATCCTCATATATAGTAAAGCATGGGATGATCATCTCCAACATCTAGATCTTGTACTACAACTTTTCTATGATCATCGTCTCCGTTCAAAATAGTCCAAATGTGTTTTTGGGAAGGAGGAAGTAGAGTATCTTGACAATATTGTTTCAGCACAAGGGGTTTATGTAGATCTTTCCAAACATAGATTCCATTAAAGATTGTCCGCTTCCTCAAACACTCAAGAGAGTTCGTGGTTTTTAGGGACTAACTGGCTACTACCGCAATTTTTTTCAAGGATTATGGGAAGATTGTAGCTCCATTAACAACTCTACTGAAAATGATTATTTTACATGGATACATGCTACCGAGTGTGCATTTGACAAATTTAACCAAGCTATGTGTACCACACCTGTTCTAGTTATGCCTGATTTCACCAAGCCCTTAACTATTGAGAGTTATGCTTGCAACAATGGACTTGGTGTTTTTCTCCTTCAAGATGAACATCCCATTGCGTTCACCAACAAATCCCTCTCTGGTAGGAATTTAGTCGCCTCTACATATGAGAAGGAAATGATGGATATTTTGCATGCAGTACAGAAGTTGCAGCTGTACCTATTAGGGAATCATTTCACAATCAATACTGATCACCGGAGTCTAAAATATATCCTCGAACAACGAATCTCATCCCCAACACAACAAAAATGCGTTAGAAAATTCATGGGTTATGACTATGAGATTAATTACAAGAAGGGTAAGGACAATCTTGTGGTGGTTGCTCTTTCTTGCACATTTGATGACCACATTTGTCTTTTAGCTATTTCTATGCCTATTCCAAATTGGTTACAATCTATTTAGCAAGGTTATGTTAATGACTCTTAATGATTTGAAATCATCCATCGGTTCGCCCATAACACTTTGTTGTACAACATTAATATTAGGATGGTTATTCTATGAGATACAAGGGTTGCCTGGTGCTTCTCCAAAGCACATATATTCAATAGGATGTTTTCTATGAACTCCATGCTTCTCTATAGACAGGGCACTCTGGGTTCCTCAAAACGTATGAGAGGGCATGATGTAACTTCTCTTGGAAGGGAATGTAATGGGAAATTCAATAGATGGTGGTTGAATGTGATACCTTCTAGTGCCATAAGGGTGAAACGACAATCCTTCCCAGATTGCTCGAACCCTTTCCCATCACTACAAGGATTTGGACATATAATTCGATGGATTTCATTGAAGTGCTCCCTAAATCTAGAGGGAAGACTGTAACCTTGGTTATGTTTGATCGACTCTCTGAATATAGTCATTATTGTGTTTTCAACCATCCATATACCACCTCCTTAGTTGCCCAAATTTTCAAGGATCAGATCTTTCGTCTTCATGGGATCCCTTCTTCCATTATCTTATACCGAGACATAACTTTCATAAGTTAGTTTTGGACAGAACTATTTCACCACACTAGCACTAAACAGAATATGAGTTTAGGATATCACCCAAAAATAGATGGTCAGACTAAAGTTATCAACAAATGTTTAGAAACTTATCTTTGTTTCTTTACCTCTAAACAACAACATCAGTGGGAAAAGTGGCTCCCTCTCCCTAAATGGTGGTACAATAATTCCTACCATACTGCATCTAAAATGACTCCATATGAAGTAGTTTATGGTCATGCACCACTAGTGCTCCTTCTGTTAAAGTATTATAACTTCAGAAGATATCCTATTGTACTTTTGTTGTATTCTTCTTTGAATATGTTATTCCTCAATTCAAAGATGTCCTTGATGTAGTTAGTCATGTAAAATTCATGAGGTAAACCCTACGTTGTAAGTAGGGGAAATAGTACCCACAACAGTAATATACAAAATGTATTTTGAGTCTCCCAAGGTAGGTCAGCCCTAACTAGGGAACCTGGCCAACCTAGTTAGTTATTTGAGGCACTCACCTAATGAATATAAATAGGTGAGGCACCTCTCTCATTTTTACAGATATTATGCTCAAGTATTGCGCTGGAGAGAGAGATAAGGAATCTACTATGGAAGATGAGCAACTATTTTTGTTGCTATGGTTTTGTGACTGTCTTGGTCGAATTCTATACGGAGTAATTTTTGCGGGGTTTTCTCCCTTCCCATTTTCGAGAGGAAAATATTTGTGTTCTCTTTTGTTGCTGCATTTGTCTTTCTTTCAGTGATCATTTGCTTATGGTTATGATGTTATGATGCTAACCGTTTTTAGATCGTTTATAACCATTAAAATTATAACATGGTATCTGATCCATCCTGAAAGAATTCTTTGTACCGCCAAAACACTGCTTCAGCTATAACTACTGAAGATTAGGGTTTCATGATTGAAAACCCTAGAAGAAAACAAAAATAGTAATTTTGGTACTTTCGCTCTAATGCTAGATTGGAGAATGATCAGGTGCTGAAACGTTTACACGCTGAAGATAAATTCTCACTCTACCATGTGTAAACGTTTCAGCGTTAGATTCGATACAATATAGGAGATATAATTCTTCCAACATAGGGTTACAGCCTCTCCCATAATTCAGCCTCAAATAGGTGACCTAGGGAGAATCGCCATATCTTGGGATAAGAAGGACCAAATGAAATTCCGCAAGATGTTACAGATAGGGAATGGAATTTAGTTTCTATGGTAAACATTTCATACCTTGAAGGTGAAAGAGTGACACGGGGAAGTCCATACAAGTTCACTATGTTGAATAATCCTGAAATAAGTCACCTTGTTAAACTTCGCATAAGTCCCACCAGGTGAATCCAATTCTTCTCTAACCTATGGGGTTGGCAATAAGACATACTAGGCTCTGTCAGGACAAATTTTCAGACCTTGAGGAGTCAAAATTGGGAGTTATAGAAGAAACAATATAATTCATTTATGTAGAAGAAACCAGAGAAAAACTAGGGCTTCCTTTTCGTGGGACTTCCCTCCACCAATCAGTTGAAGAAGGAGGAGCATAAAATTATCCCTAGGAGGGTGCATCTCTCTATGTAATAAGTTTCTCATTTTGTGGACTTTCATTTTTTGACCTAACACTAATGCCAAAGAAAAATAGGGCATCAGATATTTTGCAGTCCTGTTCACAGTTTTGGGAAAATAAGTATGTTGCTCAACTTTCCTTAAGGAAGCTCATCTTTCTATCCAATCAGATCTGAAAGATACCTAAGTTGAAAAATTAGGTTTTCTCTATCAAACCCTAGGCCCACCAAAAGTAGTCTTTCAAAAGATCCTTCAAGCAAGCATCAAGTTGAAGCATTCTCTCTGGAAAGTTCTATCCTCTCTATTTCCATTTGATGATCTCATTTTTATCATAATGACAAAAAACACCAAGCTTGAGGAAAAGCTTGTAAGCATCGCGAAATTCTAAGCATGGAATTATAGAGTGCTTATCATACTTGAAGAAGGATTCCATGAGGAACTATGTCAAAGAAAAAGTTGTAGATCCTAACATAGATGAGGTCAAAGAAAAGCAAAAGAAAGACCTATTTAAAACAAATATTAGTATTTCTGTCTCCATTGGATATCACATGTATCATCCTTGAAGACTCCCAAGGATAGGTTTGATGCAATGGACAACATGTACGAAGATGACCTTGAGAAATCAACTCAAGAATGTGAAGGTGCAATGTCAAAAAAATTCAATGATAACATCACAAGATGTCATCTCAAGGATCAATTAGAAGCCATTGAAGACAATGTTAAAGAAGCAGAAACATAAATTACAACTCTAAATGGTCTTCCGAATTCAGTCAAGAGAGTTGTTCTAGTAGGAAGATCACATATGGAAAAATGCACAATTTATTGAAGAAGAGATGATAATCAATCCCTAACAACTCATTCCAAGAAGACAAATAACATGAAGGAAGAACATTCGCTCCAAGAATAGAGGACATCTCAAAACTCAATAGTTCCGTTGTGATGAGAAATTACACTTTGCAATGAAAGAATGTCCCGAGAAGGAAGAATGAAAGAATGGTATGTTATAGAAGTACCAGTCGATCATACATAATGATGTTTGGATATGAGCTTAAGACATGAAGGGAAATTTTATGAAGTAGATCTACAAGATCGAGTATACCGCCGATCGAAGTATCAAAAGATACGAAGTAAGGTTTGTGGTTTATACCAACAGAGAGAGTCAATTATAGCAAGACAATTCTCTAGGAACTAGACACACCTCTTCAGTAGTGGATATTACACTAGACAATTGGTGTAATCAAAGTAGAAGAACAATTCAAACTACCTATATGGTTTGAGACTCTCTACAGAGAACCACCTATGCATAGAAGGATCTGTACAAGCTCAATAGGAACCCATGGGATAACACATACAGTCACATGAGAAACTTGAGTATCAACTAGAGTGATGGAGATCCCAAACTTTACTACAAGGTTGGAGATATAATCCTATAAAGGACAAGAGAAAAATTGCAACAAAGTTCGAGATGAAGGATCATGATATCTAGTGACCTCGACAAGTGATATATATGGATATAAAGAAGACTAACAACAAAGGAGGCTTCCTGTCACCCCAATGTCCTAATACAGATGCAAATGGAGGATGGTGCTCTACCTCAGAGGAAGTGACTACGGTATATCTCAAAGTTCAAGAATATCGACATGATTCTTAAAATTATATGTATGATGAAATCTAGAAGACATTTTACTTATCCAAGTAAAATATGTAGAGTAAATGGTGTGGTACCTAAAGGATACTTCAAAGATATGATGACTTTGATTGAGTTGGTAGTACTACGTACTCCAACATATTGCCAAAATAAGGTTGTTTCTCTCAATACAACCAAGGATGAATATATTGAAAAGATGAGAAGAAAGAAAGTAAAATATTCCTCAAGTAACGAGGAATATGATTCAGAAGAATTATACAGATGAAGATGAAGATTATACTCTTATCCACTTCGTCATTGGATAAGAAGGTAAGCACTAGTAGGACACACAGACACATTCCTATGTAATTTGTGGTGTAAGAAGACTTGCTAAGTATTTTCGATCATGAGCAAGATAGGAACGGGTCCTCAGAATCAGACAATGAAGTTGAACACATTTGGCAGAGATTCCATTAATTCAAGAAGACAGAGATCAAGATGGAGTCTACCAAACAAGCAAAGATAATTATTTGGATCGTCATTTCTTATATATCTCATTGTTCAAGATGTGTATATAAATATGTTTCTATATTCCGGAAATGTATTATGCATATTTGAATATTTGTAGTATACTACTAATATGTAGGTGATGGGTAAGCCAAGCTGCCTGCCATGTATACATTGTGTTCATCGGCAATTTATCTAAGCAAGCAATCCTAAGGTGCTTATGCGTGACTATGCTTGTTCTATAACACTTCTTAACTGCATATTGATTTTTTTGTGGCTTTGCATGGGAATGAGTATTGACCTTGGGATGAGCCTCATAAGAGAGGATCTTCATTCTCACAAAAATCATGTCAATGGTCTGCTTGTGCAATTAGATCAACTTCCTTTGGCTTATAACTTAGCTAGCTTAATCAAATCTAGATATAATAGCTAAATAAAGTTTTAACTAAATGAAGTGTATCAATCCCTGATATATCTAGATATAGTAGCTTAAATAAAGTCTTAACTAGATAGATAGTTTATCAATCCATTAGACAAGGACTAAGTTGCTTATAAATATTTATTAGATGCTTATGAATATTTTATTGAATTCTCAATTATCTGCTTTCAATAGACATCATATCATGTCTTTTACTAAGAAAATTTTGTGTAATTCATAGTAGTAATATGTTCCAACCCTCTTTATTTACACATTCAAGTATTAGACACGTATTCAAGGATTAGATGGATTATCGACACGAGATTTAATAGGAAACTTCGACAATAATGCACAAGTACACTATGAAAAGATCTTGTAAGATTGTCATGTTCGACTAGGTTAAAGTCCATTTGAGCAATCTTTGTTTTCAAACTTTATAAGTTGGACTTTTCATTGAATTATAAGACCAAAAATGAGTAATTATATTGATTTTGTGGTTTATGCGTTGAAATTTTATTTTTCTTGTTTTTTTGTTGACTACTTCATCGTATGATATTGAGGACCTGAGCCTATCTTGCGATCGTGAATACTGAGAAAGTATTCTTACACCAAAGATCACATAGAACTGTGTATTGGTGTTGAATCTGCGTGTCCTACAAATGCATCCTTATTATGTAATGTTGAAAATGAATAACAATATGATCTTCATCTTTATTGGTAGAATTGTTCTAGATAAAATTACATATTCCTCATCACTTGATGAATCTTCCTTTTCTTTCTTCTCAACTACAATATATTCATCCTTGGTTGCACTCAGAGAAACACTGGTATTCTTTCTGCAACATGCTAGAGTGCTATTTCTATTTGTAGCACTGTCAACCCAATTTGAGTCATCGTATTTCTACAGAAATATCCTTTGTTCTTTTGAATATATGATTCCATATTCAATTTTACCCTTCAGGTACCACACCACGTGCGTTTCCACAACCATGTGAACACATCTCGCCTCTGTAAAGAAAATATACAACCTCAAGTTTGTCACATACATCAACGAACCAATATTCTTCCTGTAGATTATGACATTACTGATTTCTGAAGTAGGATCACATATCTACTTCAAGTTTGATTCCATTGGTGTATCCCAACATCTCAAACCTTATATCAATTACACATTTTCATTGTCTAAATTAAATGTACCTCTAATCTCGAAAATCATGTCAAGATTATCAAACTTTGAGATCTACCACAGTCACTCCCTCTAATGTGGAGCACCATCCTTCCTCTGCATCTTGTACTCTATGCATCGGGAGATTTGAGCAATAGATAGCCTCCTCTAATGCTAATATTATGTGTATCCATGTATGTTACCTCTCAAGGTCACTGGATATCAAGATCCTCCATCTCAAACTTTGTTGCAAGTTTCTCATCCTGGATATTAACATAAGTGGAACTTATGTTAGGTTTCCTAGGGTAACCTGTTTGAGGACTAGTTCAATATAGAGAACTTGTACGGACTTCCACATGTCACTGTTTCAACTTCGGGGTATGAAACTCGTACCACATAAACTAAAGTCTATTCCTTATCTTCAAAATCTTGTGAAATTTTATTTGGAATTTCCTCGCCTAATATATAGCGATTTTCCCTACGTCACATGTTTATGACTGAATTATGGAAGAGGATGGAACCTTGATTTGGAGGAATCATATCTCCCACATTATAGTGAATCCGAGGTTGAAACTTGCACACAAGTTACAACAAGATTTCATCTTTGGAATGTCCAAGTTTCAGTTCCTAAGCATTTACGAAACTTGATTTATAACGAAAATTCCAAGATTACTAAATTTTTCCTTCTAGGGTTTTTCAAGCATGAAAGCTTAATCCCCACTAGTTGCAGTTGTAGCAGTGTTTTAGATTCACAAAGAATTCTTTCAGGGTGTCTCTGATACCATGTTAGAATTTTGATTGTTATACAATATCTAAAAACATTTAGCATCATAACATCATAACCATAAGGAAAGAATCACTGAAAGATAGAGAAGCACAACCACACAAAAGAACACATAGATTTATCCTAGAAAACCCTCATGGGGGAGAAAACCCAAGAAAACTTCCTCTATATAGACTTCAACTATAATATCTCGATTTTGACCCCATTATATTAAATTGTAAACAATGTAAATAGCGTTACTAAATCTTGGTGTGGAGCTCAAGGCCAAGGCCCCACCATGGATTTAGTGTTCTATGTATCGACAAGTAAAATCGATGCATATGGTTATTGTGCTACCCGGACACATGATATAATTTTGGACATCATGTAAATATACAAATTAATAAAAATATCCACAATTAGCTATGTCAATGCAACATTAAAGAGACGGGGGCATGATTTCACAAGGAATATGGAGGGAAAATATTCAAACCCTTGAGCCAATAGGGTAAAGCCAAATGTCAATGGGAGAACCCATAAAACTGTCAAATACCTTTTTTGTCTTTTGCACCCACTCGTTTATTTCTTCCACAAGCTAGTTGGGGTAGTTAATGCATTGGGAATGGAAGAGTATGGCAGTCAAAATTCGTATTGGGGAAGCCATCAGTTTTTGAAAAACATGTTTTTGCTTATTGGGCAAGTAAATACCCAGAAATGCATGCCCAAGCCATTATGCACCCACGTCCTTCATTTCCTCACGTAGTTGAATCTTGTTGTGCTTTTACCTTCACATTTTTCTGTCGTTTTTCATTTTCTACATGCCCATAAATCCGTGTTTTTTGTTGTTGAGTGAATGGCCATCAACGATCCACAATTTGTGGATTTAGGGAGGTTGTTTTTGCTCCCGCAATTTCCATAGACGTTTTCTAAGTTTGAATCCATAAATTGGGGGTTTGCAGAGGTCATTTTTGCCCATAAATGTTTGTTGAAATTGAGTTTGCTCACTAGGGTTGATTTCCCCATTTTCCAATTTCGTTTTTTTATCCCTGAGACATTTTTCTACAACCCAACAGTTGTATTTTGTTGTTATGTAAATCCTTGTTTTGGTATGAATTGTTAGGAGTGGAAGAGGTCTAGAATTGGCTTGATAAACCTAGTGAAGAGAGGAACCTCACAGAAAAATCAAGAGGGTCTGGTTATCTTTCTATGCACACCCTAGAGAGCACTGGAAGGGAAGGTATGGCCCGAGGGATTGTGTAACAGAGAATGGAACACTTCCTTGTGTTGGGTGTGTAGGTATTGCGGAGAATAAGCCAGATTTGGTGCATGTGTCCATAGAGTTGTGGTTGAAATCACTAGCTTAGCAATTCTACCTTTCCACTTCCTTAGCAACCTGAGAAACCCAACTATGTTTGGATTGGTTGAATTTTGATATGTATGTGGCTATGTGGAACGTTGCAGTAACATAGGTAGTTACGGGAAAACTCTTTTCTAAGATAAGTATTTCCTGTGTATTCAAGTTCTGCAAGTGTATTTGTTTTAAAATTATTATGAACATGTTGAATGCTTGATTGTGTTGAATGTATTTTCTTCTGCTGTATATTGCATTATGCATTTGAGTATGTGTAATTTTATGTTCAATACATTTTATGTTATGTTCATGGGGCTAGACTTCCCGTTTTGACAGTAGTAGCAGTGAGGTTGCTTCCTCTTCGTCAAGTAGAGGGGAGAGGACGTGACATCAACCAAGTATAGTGTAAAACACCAAGAACAAGAATAGCGGCTCCCTTCCTGTAGTATACTCTCTCTCTCTCTCTCTCTCTCTCTCTCTCTCTTGCGCAATGATTAAGTGAAAGTGTGTGAGAATGAGAGAGGCACCTCACCTATTTATATTCATCAGGTGAGTTACTCAAATAACTAACTAGGTTAGTAAGATTCTCTAATTAGGGTCGACCTACATAGAAGACTCAAAATAACATTTATAAAATAGTTTTGTGGGTACTATTGACCCAACTTACAACAGAAGTTTTACCTTATGACTTTTACATGACCAATTACATCAAGGATGTCTCCAATGGAGAAATAACATCTCCGAATGAGGAATACAATAAAAGTACAGTATAATATATTTTGAAGTTACATTTCTTTAACATTTTGAGCTTTGTTCAAACGATCTCCACATCTCCTCCTTGTTGCACATGGAGTCTCTTCCTACAATTAAACCTGCAACATGGAAACTGTGAAAAATGTAAATCCACAATGTGGATATTGGAAGATGATGGATAGAGCATGGAGATGAATTTTGACCTCACTTCAACCATATGAAAACATTGAATGAAAATTCAGAAATACAACTTTTAATCGTACACATTTATTGAAAATTGACCTTGAAACTCCATAAAATACAACCATTGATGACATAAACAAGCTAGATGTTGAATTCTAATAAAAACACACCATGATACTACTTGAATTTAAGCATAAAAAAAAATTGAATGCAGTTAGTTCACAGACTCTAAAATTATTGTTAAATCCCCAAAATGAATCCTTGGCTTCATCATCAAGGTTTCACAACTATTGGTTAAAGTTTTGAGTTATCATGTTAGGAGGCATTGAAGGGTTCATTGTAACTATGTCATGGTCACTTTGCTACAAACAATTGTTTGTCCACTTGGTCATTGCACACAATATTCATAATCAATGTCATCTATAGTGTTGTTTAAAGCCATCCCTTTTCAACATAGAGTTCAATGTTTTTGTTAATATATGTGGTCTAGAAAAAATTTAAACTTCATTAAATTTAGTTGTAAGGAGGGTCGCAAGGTTGCACATATGGGTCACAACATATTATTATCACCACGAAAAAACCCATTTTTTATGAGTGGAGCGAGCTGGCATGTCATGTTTCTTTCATGAGTCTTATCCATTTGCTACATTCTTAATGTACTCGTGTCTAGAGGAAACAGATTGGTAATAGGTTATAATTGTCAATTATGTTCATGTACACATTTTTCTATACAATGAGAGAGTTCTAATTATGTGTCACATGAACTATGGAACGAGTGTTCTTGTTCCTTAAACTCAATCTAAAAAGCAAAGGACACCTTCCCTTGTTACTAGTATGTTTCAATGTTGGCCTCCTTCAATTCTTCTTCTTATTCATTTATAGTCTTATTATTTCTTTGAGTATGAAACATAAAAAGTTTTAAATTATTTATATTTATTACAATGTTGAGAATAATTATCTTTTTCTTATTCCCTTTTTTTCATTATTTTTTTATTCTTTTACTTATGGTTTAAAAAAAAAAAATAGAATTTCCCATTTCCCCTTTATTCTTGTCTAATTTTTCTTTTTACTTTTTATTCAAAATATGTGAAAACAATTACTTAATGAACACTTATTCTTAGTACTAGTTTTTTTTCTTGATAAAGCATAGTTCTTTATTCTTGTATAATTTTTTTTTTTAGTTTTTATTCAAAACTGGTGAAAACAATCCCTTAATCAACTCTTATTTTTCTTACTAGTTTTTTTCCTTATAATGTATAGGTCTATATATGATTGTTCTTTCTATCCTTTTTTAAAATATTTAGATATGACTGTTCTTTTTATTTTTATTTGTAAGTATTTAGATATGATTGTTCTTTCTATCTTTTTCTTTTAAGTATTTATATTCTAATACTTTCTTTGTGATATAAAAAATGAATGACTTGATTTTTTATTTTTATTATTTATTTATTTTTCACAACTTAGAAAAAAACATACAATATTCAAGTTTTTTTATTTAATGTTTTTTCACAACTTAGAAAAGAACATACCATATTCAAGGTTTTTATTGTTTGTTTATTTTTTATGGAATATTATTTTTTCTTCGTCTAATTATATTTTATATTTTATTTTTTAGTGATGTATATGAAAAAAAATTACTTATATTTTTGGAAGCATAGGTTTGTCTTATTTTTATTTTTTTAATGTTATATAAAACTATATATATATTTATATAGAAAAATTTTAGTATAATAAAAATGATTTTGTATATATATTTTTTAAATGATATGGAAAATGGTTTAAATGATGTTTAAAAAAAATAATTTAAATTTTATATTATAAACAACATTAGAGTTGAGTTGAATAACATTAAAGTATAAAAAAAAGCATGATATTTTATGAGATTCTACTTTTACTCTAAAAATGATATATAGCAATTTGTATTCATATATATTTATGTATTTAGTTGAGTAGATTCTACAAAAAGTAGTTCATACAATAATCTTAGGTTTGATTCAAGGGTTAGTCTTCTTTGAAATCAATGGGAAAAAAGTGAACTAAAGTGTTCATGTTTTTTATTAGGTAATTGAATCTTTGTTGCCACATATAATCATGGTTTTGATATTGATGATTTTTTTTTTTAAATCTTGCATTTGCCTTTTGATATTGATGTATTCTTCTTTTAAATCTTGCATTTGCTTTTTCTATTTAGACAAAATGTCCATAATTATGACATATTGAGATATTTGTTGGCACATATTCTAATCCATAAGATTGTGTGGTTTCTTATCATGTTGGTGTTTGGTTTCTACTTTTTACATATTCTTGCTTCTTTGGAAACTTTTTCATTTTCTAAATGTCTCTTTAACAATTGAGGATTGATTATGCATGGATACCCCTCACTTTCATAAACTCCACTCAAGGTTTCCAAATCCCTAATTACAAGTTCTCCAAATTACTCCACTTAGGATTTCTAAATAGATTTCACTCAAAATTTCCAAAGAGTTTCCATTCAAGATTTCCAAGCCATAAGCAACTAGAGAAGGACATGAGCACAAATTTCTCAACAAATTCTTGTTGGAATTGTCCCTATTCACTACCTCAACACATAATCTTAAAATTCATTTCCCTGTATCAAAATTACCATGTGGATGATTGTTTAATATAATCTCCGAACACCGAGTTTGAGTAATTAATGAAAGACCGAACAAAGGTGGTCAAGACTATTTTACCTATAGTAGGTGAGATTGGCCTCCTATACCATTAAATCCTATACCACTTGTCGCAACAAAATGCCAAAATGAGACCAAATTCATTGAAGAAATACTTGAATGTAAAGGATTCCCCTAAAGAACCTCATCACCCCCAACTTGGTCCAATGGCCACTGCATTAAAAGTCCCAATCCTCCACCATTAAATGAATGACAACCATAACAATGTAGACTAAAACCACATATTTAACTTGTGAAAGACACCCCATTAAATGAATGACAACCATAACAATGTAGACTAAAACCACATATTTAACTTGTAAAAGACACCCCATGGCTTTAATATCCTAAAGTTGGAAAAATAGTGATATGTGTGAAATCTAAGTGAAGGTTACCCTTACTAGATATGGAATTAAATGCAATTGGTACATGTCCTTGCCATCAAACAAATATGTGAGTGGTCAAAATCTTAGAGGATGGTCCATTGAATACATAATCCCCACTTTTTAACATATCTAGCCTTCTTCAATCCTAAAGGCTTGATTGACTAATTAATTAATTAAAGCTCTTAGCTTCAAGACTCTCATAATGTGAAAGAATTGAACTCTTTTACTTCCTTAGTGTCCCTTTCCATGCAACATTGTGATGATGTTGGTACAAGAGTGCCCTCTATTGGCAAGGTGTTGTTCTTTAGGTGTTGAGTGATGATCAAAGACTTTAAAAACAAACATAATCTTTATTTTTAAAGCATTTTACATCTTTATTTCTTGAAGAATAACATAAATCTCTACCTAATTATTTGTTTCCAATCTTGATTCTCAAACAAATAGTTTTCTTAAAATATAACTTAAATAAACTTCATACATCCAATAATTTAATGTGAGTAAAAGAGATAACTATTATAATTAAGTTATAACCGAATCATCCTCCTACCTTTATTTTTATTTTTATTTTTATTTTATATATATTTGATGATATAATATTTTATTATTATTAACTTTTATATATATTAAATATTATTTAATTTTCTATTAAGAATTTTAATATACCTTATATATATTTTTAAATATCTTTTATTTATATTTTAATAAAAAAATTATAATTTAACCAAAATGTGCAAAATAAAAAGTAAAATGTTATACAAAACTGAAAGCTTTATGAAAAACTGAATATATTCCCTGGGCTCCCATTCTCAATTCCTCTCCGTGAAATTTAAGCCTTTACTACCAACCGGACAAAGCATAAACCCAAAATTTGATAGGACTCACCCCGACAAACCAATTAAAATTAAACGTTTATACAACTCACCTTCTTTTTTCCTTGGTCCACGTTTCGTCAAAAACTCACATTCACGATCCATTTCATCTGCAGTGATAGTGTGTTCAACAACAGGTCTGCAACAGAATTCATCCCGAAAATGGAAGCGCAATCGAACGTTTCAGACATTCTACAGTTGATGCCATCGTGCGTTTGCGCAATTATATTTATTTTCTTCATCTTACTTGATGTGTGGAAAGCGTGGCAGAGAAGAGCACACTGGATTCCAGGAGAAGCCCTGGCTCTCAGCGCTTTTACTCTCCAGCTGCTCGCTTTTATTAATTACTCCACTATCAATTTTTTCGACGATAGCAACCAAAGAAAGCAAGAGGAAGCTGTTTTGCTCAAACAAAACCAGTTGGTAATTGATAGCGCAAGAGCTGTATTTTGTGTATTAATTGGCTATTTGCTTCCAGGAATGGTCCGTTGTGGGTGGAGTAATGTATGGGGTGATATTGGAGCATTTTGCTTAAGTTTATTGGCCAATATGGCTTCCGAACTCTACTTCATTTGGAATGTAAGGAAGAAGGTAAATAAGAATGCGGAACTAGAAGATAATCCCATGGAATCATTTTGGTTCATAGTGTCCTCCATGACCATATCTGTAACCATTATATTGTTGTCTCCAGTCTTGGGCTGCGCGGTGTTGGCTGGTAAGAGCATTCGTGCTATGAACTCTACAAAGATTCCTTTAGCACTATCCTGTTGTTCTAATTCCTCTCAAGATCGTTCTAATTCCTCTCAAGATCAAGATCGATGTGAGAACAATGAGTATCACGTCCTCAAATGTTGGACTGTGGTGCGTGTCTCCCAACCTGAGTATATCATGGCGAGATCAGTGTTCAGTTCATTTGCTGGCTTGGTGATCACAGTTTGCAATGTGATCTTAGCCTTGAAATGGAAATACATTGGGGTTCAATCAGAATATCATATCGTGCACCGAATAATGGTTCTTGTTCATGTTGCATTCATCTTAATAGGATGGATCGTCGTATTCTTCCGGTGGATAACTGCTGTTATGTATTTTCCAATACAGAATCCTTTGTTTTACATGGAGGATTTTTGGACAAGGAGGCTTGTTGAGGTGAGAGACGAACTTGATGGGCACTTGACAGGCCGATTGTTTTGGGAGACAATGATTCGTCAAAGAACACTTCTAGAAACTATTACCATGAATGTAATCACAGCACTTCGGATACATTCCATAATACTGAACATATTGATTGTGGTTCAGAAAATCGTGGTCTCAGTGAGCAAAGGCTGTTGGTGTCTCTCTTATATTGTATTCAGAATTAGCTGGTGGTGCATCTCTAAGATTGTAATCAGAATTATTCCGCTTTTCAGAATGCAGAGCTTTGGAGAACGTAAGAACATGTTGTTTAATTCTAGTGATTCTGATCAGAAAAAGTTTTGTGAAGAGGCTTTGGACGTCTCCAAGTATAAAAACGCTTTGGAGATCGTAAGAATGCCAGGAGAAAAATGGCGTAGCTTGTGGACAGCAAATCAGTGGGCCTTTAAGAAAACAGTGAAGCATATGATAGAAGGCTGTAAAGTTGTTGAGTTTGGATGCCAAGAATTAATGACATTAATTACAGAAACAAATCAGTCCGTCAAAGTTCAAGAAGTTCGAGTTTCAGAGTTGCTGGATGAAAATAAATCTGTGCTGATATGGCTGGAAGACGAAGTAAAAATGCATGCAATAGAAAAACATCATTTCAAGTCCTGTAGGAAAAAGTCTTGGAAGATGGTAGCAGTCTCATTGATCCATTTAATGATAGACTCTTACGACGGCACTAAATTAGATGAAGTTAATGATTCTATCCGTGCTTATTGGCAAGCATGGGATATCATGGCCATGGTTGACACTTCAGATCCGGAATCGAAAATTGTTAGTATGGCAGCTGACAAAGAACTCGACGCGCTTGAAAAAATTTGGAAGAAGCATCTTGGCATGAAGTATATCGAAGATCCCAACCACGGGAAGAAAGTCTCATCAAAATTAGTCAAACAGTTAAGAGAGGACTTGCTCAAAATTAAGTCACAAAAACTACTGGAACGGTTAAAAAGGGAGAAGGCCCCATTTGACATGGAAGCAAACAGGATAGCAAAAAGTCCAGCTATGGATAATCATTCAGACTCCCAGGACTGGATGGAGATGGCCTCAAAAATTAGCTTGTCCAGAACATGGACTATCATCCATGAGAAAAACATCCATACAATTTGTGAGTTAAGATCTATATTGGCAAAGTTTATTGTGCATTGCATCAAAGAGGAGGTAGGCGAAGCGCTCATAAAGAATTGCAACAAATGGGCGGAGGACGGCATCGAACAAGAAATTTATGAAGCAGCTTTTGTAGCAAAGAAAACCGCTTCTATTATTAAAAAAATTATAGAAGACGAGACAGGGGAAAACAAGGGAGTGCCGAATAAGGTACAGTAATCTGAAAGACCAACAACAAATTATTATAGCTGTAACAATATTAAGAGTTTGCGTATGGATTTTTTTTATAGTCTAGAGATTTAGAAGCTTCGAAGCTTTTAAGTGATCTTCCAAGATTATTTTAAGTTATGGCCAGCATTAAATGATTTTGATTATGGGTAGTGGGTTCACCCCAGAGATATATATCGTTTATCGTTTTTCTATACAGTAGAAATTCATAAACTTAAATTGTGATTTCTATTTTAATATTGTGATTTCTAGGCAGCCACTGAATATATCATGAAGTTGAAGTTGCGATTTCTTAATATCCAGGTTGATGAAGGCAGCCACTCAATACATCATGAAGGCAGCTATGACCATCATCAAGCTTTGGGTCGTTGAAGAAGGAAAGAAGCCAGAAACACTTTTGCGTTCACTGCTTGTATTCTCTGGGTATGTTTCATGTAATAGGAAGCAGTGCTTTAAACTCTGTTTTTATATTTTGGGAGCTTATAATGGAGTTACGAAGGATTCAAATCAAGTTATATTTGTCATTTATTTTTATATTTTGGGAGCTTATAATGGAGTTACAAAGGTTTCAAATTAAGTTATATTTGTTATTTACAATTATAATTAGTATAGATTCATTTAAAAGAGCAGATTTATTAAGCATTAGAAGGATCAAATCTTTGAAGATGCAAACCCTTTTTATAATGAAAATGTGTAATCCAATGTTTATAGTTTTAGTTTATCTAGTTTATGTTGTTTTATATATATGCAATTATAAATAATTTAAATTTTATTTAAGTTTACAAGTTATTTTTATTAATGTTTTATTACTTTTGTAAAAGACACCTGTGAACTCTAGGATTGAAGGAGTTACACATCTCTCCTTTACAAGATTGTAGAATGCACCTCTTAATTGCAAAAAGAAAAAATTTATTTTATTAAAAAATAAAAAAAGTTATCCATCTTTACTTAATTTGGATTTAATTTTAATTTCATATATTTTGTCAAAATGCTCTATAATCAAATATTTATTATTAAATTTTTATTAAAATTATATTTTTAAATAATAAACTCATTAAAATATTATAATTTTAAATTTATATACAAAATAAAAAACATTAAAATGAACTTTATAGAAATTGAAATCAAACGAAATTAGAACAAATAGAGAAAGTGTACTTTTTATTTGAACTTGTATGTGATAGTTTATTTAACAAATCAATGACAATAGAAATTGAAATCAAAAGCAAATAGACGAAATAGAGACCGTGTACTTTTTATTTCTACTTGTATGTGATAAGTTTATTTAACAAATCAATGACCATATCAAAGGAAATTAGAATGGCGAGCTGTAAATGCAACCTCAAATTCAGCTTAAAATTCATCAGAAACTTTTACTGTGCTACTACTTTTTCAATTCAATTTTTCTTGACAACTTCTCGGGCTCCCACTTCAATAAAAAATTATTCCATTTTATGTATTACTACCGTAGAAGAAACTTTAATGACCGTTCTCAAAATACAGTAACCAGGCAAAAGCTTGACTAACAAAAGGGTTCCATAAAAAATTTAACAATATCTGACGGGCAAAATGGGAACCGCGACCACCAGTTTACTCGCCAAACCCTAATTCTTGATCCTTTACATTTAATTGTAAATTTTATAAATCAACTTTGCGATTTTAGATTGAAGTTTAGTCAATTAATATATCATTGAAACTCTCTTCAATCAAATCAATCATGCATCCTTGCTCGGTCCAATTGTGTTCGAGGGCCAACTTACTCCTCACTCCAATTATGTTCACGGCCCAAATTTCTCAACTATGGGTGTGTTTTAAAATTCTTGTGTATTTGTATGGACCAGGGTATTCTATGGGGAGAATATGCTCTGGTTTGATTTTTAATATTAAGAAATTTAATTTTTTGGTTCCATATAATTCATGGAAAATTTTAATTTGAAGTATAGGAGCACAATTAGCCTTTTATTTGTTTGAAATTATAGATTAATTATTTAATTTTATATTTTATATTTAGGTTTATAAAGAAATAGGTGATCTGATTTATGTTTTTGTAAGTAATGTGGTATCAAATTATATTTTATAAAAGTGAAATGAGACTTTTAGCTATGATTATAATTGAAAGGATATCAATTTTGGGGATGTTTGTTGTGACATATAATCTATGGTTTATGTCGAGTTGTTATAGAGTTAAATGAAGTTTTCCAAGTATTAGTATATATTCATTTTAATTTGGATTTTACTTAGAATTGAGAGGGATCAAATTCTTTGAGGTGTGAGCTTTTCTTCAATTCTTTGTTTCAATGATGGTTCAACTATGTAGTTCAGTGGTTCAATTACTATTCAACTCTAAGATTGTATAGCAAGAAGTATCCAAGTTTCTTTAATTTACTTTATATTATGATCAACATTGTAAAATTTAATTTACTTAATATTCTAAATTATTTTATTAAAGCACCATGTGTCAACTCCATTTTGAGCACATAA
>LPNX011196527.1:0-13820 GCA_001517045.1 Pseudotsuga menziesii
AAATATGCTCTTTTCAATTAAACACGTTGTTCAAATACTTCATAAATAAATAATGAACACTTGCAATAATTAATTCAATTGGTTTTCCCCCTTTCCTATCGTATATGAAAAAAGTCAAATTGTATTGCACTAATGCTTTTCTAGTTCATAATTGATTTTGATTGTTAAAATAATTAATATTAATAAACAAGAGATGATTTACTATTGTCTGATATCATTAAATAAATTTATAGGTAGGAAATTTCTCACTTTATTCTATTATTCATAAAGTAAACATTCATCAACTTAGTTTTTAATACACTACCACTACCAACAATAATAATAGTAAATTATGTTGCTACTTTAATTCATAATTTATTTTAATCGTTACAAGGGTAAAACTTAGACTTTAAAGTCATAAAATATTTTCTTGTTTTGATTATAAGTGGTGCCAACTTCCAAAAATAAAACAACATACTCAACAAAGACAAAAATAATTACTATGACAATATTTATAATTGTTGTAATAACAAATACAATGTTGGTATTATGTTATAAAATAATTTAATCAACTTAACATTTAATACAAACTATAAATAATATTAATAGAAATTATGTAAAGATTCAAAGGCTATGACTTTTTTCATTTTGAAAGAACTCAATCTAGCGGAAGTTCTAAATTCTAGATCCACTAAATAATTACAAATTTAATGAAATATGTGTTTGATGTTCTATTAAATAATAACTAATAAGCAATACCAAATATTTGAATAAAATGATAATATTTATTCATAAAGACATTGTAAAAATACAAATGAAATCAAAAAAATAAATATGAAATGTTTATATTACCAAATTCCAATTCTCAATACAAACATTAATTAATCAAACTCAATAATATTCTCATTCAAACATTAATATTGTGTAAACAGAGTATTATTTTGGATAATAAATACAATCATAACATAGTATAATTGCACAAAAGCATAATGAGAAAATGATATATATATATATTAAGTTTTCAAAAATAGAAACAGACAGTGATACCAGTTTGAGAACTCAAGTCACAATCCTTCCCCGAAGGCAAAACTCTAGAAAAGAGATTAAAACCAGAACCGTAACTATATTTCAGATAAGTCTATTTCTTCAATACTCCATCTCCCCTATCTACATTGAGTTTACTAGCTTATATAATAAGACTAGTAACTCCTTCCAGTTTTTATGTAACATACATGTTAAAAATATCTCTTCAGTTTCTAATAATCACTATAATAAAGACAGAAGAAATTCTGTCGCTATTCAATTGCATCGAATTTCTTCCAAGAAGGCACCTGGAAGATATGTTTATCCTCTGAAACAAAAATGTCAATTAAATGACTACCGTGTATTATATTCTGCTCAGAAGGATTGACATATGACGTGGCTATCTTTAGTATCCAATTCTTCCAGAAGCACCAACATATGCCAACGATGAGCAAAAATAGCCTATATTCTTTACATCATGTCAACACCATGTACACCTGTAACAAATGAAATGAATTCCTCATTAAAATCATGACAACAGAAAATAAAATAATACAAATTATAAGCATGCCTGCAAAATGTACGATTTTGCAAGTGTGCTAATTAAAACATTTTATTACCTGTCAAACTTGAAATTAAAACAACTAAAAATAGACTAAGTCGTTGCTATCTATAACTTGATCGCTTTCCTGGCTTCTGACAGCTTGGCCCTGAGTTTCAAGATTTTTTCTGCATGAACTCTTTCATCTTTTAGGAATTTCTCATTAGTTGCTATTAATAATTTCTTTTCTTCTTTGTATTTGTCTTTTTTGACTTTCATCTGTTTCCATCGGTCAACCCACATTAGCAATTCATTTTTCTTCTATTGTAACTCTGTTTTCATCTTGTCACAAGCTTCTTCAATATCTTTTAATCGATCAACCTTATGTTGTTTTGAAAGCTTGATCGACTGATTCACTGGTTTTAAAGTATCTGCTAGAGAATCATTATCATTTAATGATGAATCGAATTGAGCTTCATGCTCAGACTATGCTGGTAAAGATGAATGGTCTTTTCCGAATCTCTTAGGAGATACTACCACATCATTGTGACTATTACTCTGTTCCTGTTCATATTCATTGATTGGGGTTTCACAAGGAGGAGATTCATCCTCATTATTACTATTATCTTCAACAACAATGGGTTCACAACTCCGTTCTATAGTTCTTGGAACTAAAAGACTAATCATACTACTTGTCAGTCTTCGATTAAATATCTTAGATTTTCTCATACTTGATTCAAGAGTTTTATTTTCACGTACTGGATTTTTCCCCTTTTCCTCATTCTTCTTTCTCTGCTCTATTACCTTAGAATACAAGTCACCTATTGACTTAGCAGAGTGCATCTGAACCACTACTTTACTTCCCTCTCCCACTTCGTTTTTTCTCTTGGATTGTTCAAGAGGGTTTTCATTATAACATTTCTCATTTTCAACTATTAAACAGAGCTTATCTATCCCCTCATGATCACTTATATGGTCGGTTTCATCTTTTACTTCTCCTTCACAAGGCTTTCTTCGTTTTGCACGAGTCTTAGGTGAGTAAGTAGGCCAAAATTGGGTTAACCTGAAGTCATTTTATTTTAAGAATTCATCCCATGTTTTCCCTACTGTAACTAACTGATACTGAACTAACATTTTAATCAGGCCATGATGGAAAAGACTACGGTCTTGATTTCCAATGGTACACTGAACCATGATAGCCATTTTATGCGAACTATGAAGTAAAAAGTAGGGTAGATTCAACTTCAAACCCTTAAGAGCCATTAAAATTCTCAGATGGTATAATTGAACATTCGAATACTGACTATCACAAGAGATGTACCGGGAGATGAATTCAAAAGGAGCACGCCATTGATTCCTCAAATATTTCACACGGAAATTGAATTTAAGGTGTGCATCTTCATTTGACAATGGGAGAAGGAACTGCCTGAACTTTTTCTTGTCAATTCGTGACCCTTTGAACCAGTGTTCACCAGTTTGAGGCAGCTTCGTAGCTTTTGCAATGAATTCTTCATCTATGACTAACTGTAAATCACCTATCTGAGCAACATTTCCATTAAAAGACAATGCAAATTGCGTGGTATCTTCCTCGTTGTGTCCACTAAAACCCCAAAATAAGATTTCCAATTAATTTTCTCAAATAAGGCAAGAACTTCAGGGTTGGCTTCTAACATCTCTGGACCAGAAAGCTCAAAACGACTCAAGGGAGCCATTTGTTCAATTATCAATTCTTTCGGTGACAGAGAATTGAAAGGGGTTGTAAAAACTGAAGGAATAGGGATGCATGAATACACAGACATGTTATGAACCTTCATGCGATTCTGAAGGAGCTAATGAGTAACCCTAGACTAGTTTCCGAGCGTGAGAACTTCACAATCAAACCATCGTAGGTATTCATCAAAAAAATCGATGTGATTTGAAATCATTACAAGATTTTCGAAATCAAATAATTCATAACTGTTATATGACTGTCAGATAGGGTGATGTAAATGTGGACACATCTGATTAAAATAATCATTACATATTAAAATCCTTATAAACATATGTTATCAAATCAACCATTCGTATCCTGTCCCATAAACACGACTGTCAAATGATAATAAGCAAGGATTATACGTGGAAGGCAATCGTGCTCATAAACCAGATGATGTGAAGTTGTCATTACAAGCAATGATGTCTCCTAGGGTTTCGTAAACCCAACCAAGTAGCAAGGTCAACTTTGGATAATAATTAAAATGCTCCAAAACCATATTTACGCATGTAATCGATTCAAGGATAAAATAATATAGTTTTGAATGAACTCATAGGATCCAAATCATCATATGACCTATTGCAAAGTATGATCGGATGGAAAACTTATTAAAAACTAAATGCTAAATCAAAATTCAATTATTGATTATATCACAATGAAAATTTTGAAATGATATATAAAAATAAACTTTAGGTATTTTGGGAAACATATATACATTTTCCACAATTTGAAAAATGACATGGTATTAAAAGATCAAGTTTTATGTAAAAATATATTATTAGGGTTAACATAAAATATTTCAATTAATTGATCAACCCTAATCATAAAAATTACAAAAACTAATAATAATAAATACCTTGTCAAAAGAAATCAATAAAACCAAATTGTAAGATGTTGAAAATGTATTTTCATTTTATTCCAAAGAACTTTTTAGCAGACTATACTTTAAATTTCCTGAATCAATATATAATCAGATGAATTGATAATAATAAAATTGATTATATATATAAAATTACAATATTAACAACTGCTAATTTATTAAATTTATGAAAGTGTTTCATAAATTTCTAATATGACTCTTAACTCTTTTGAAATTGGGAGTACCTTCAGAATCAAAGATTCGAAAGGCACTCTTATATAATTTTTTGTAATAAATCATAGAAGAGAACTGATCATTTTTATTCAACACAGTAGAAAAAAATTGAGAGGGTTGTTCCTGCCAAAAATGGCGACAACCTGGGCGAACCAGTTATCTCTACTCATACAATTTTCAAACGATAGTATAAACGAAATCTTAAAACCTATTCAAAACAAGAAAAAATTCTCAATCTAAGTAAGAACCATTATTTGATTTATATTCGCAAGTATAATTCAGAAATATCCCATCTCTGTAAATAAAAGTTTTGTTAAAGATAAACTTAGTAATATCCTAATCAAAACAAAGTACTTATAGTAAAGATAATGTACACCATTAGTATAAGATATAGAAATCTACTTCACTGATAAATTTCTAGGATCTGTTGCATGAATATAATGATTTCTTCTTCTTCTTTTTTTTTTAGAGATATAAACTAAAAATAAGAAACAATTATTTTGACCGAAGACTACTATCTAGGCATGATAACCTGATGTGATCGTATCATTCATGAGAACTGCCTAGAATAAGCAAGCCGGCTCGTGATGAGACCTCTTGTCTCTTGATCTTTTAATCAAGAGCCATCACCCTGATGATCAGAAATGAAGTTATACTAGACAACACTGATGATCATGATTAGGCTGGCTCATGATGAGACCTCCTATTCTTCAATCAAAATTATGTTTCACTTTATTTTGAGTTTCAAATTTTACATTTTATAAAATAAGAGATCATTACCTAGCATGGTAACCAAATGGTGACGTCAGTCACTAATATCACCAGAAAATGAATTAGATGGCTCGTGATGAGAGCCCCTATATCTTGACCTTAAGACCAAGAGCCATTATTAGTTTTCTAATAATGTCATACTGATAATATTTATGATCATGATCGGATCAGCTTATTAATAAGACCTTCCGTCTCTCATTTTGATTTTTTGGAACTTTTATTTAATGGAACAGATCTAAATTTTTTCCAGATTGTAAATAACTTTACAATGACTGATCATAAAGATCCATGAAGATTTTTCAAAGTACAAGTTTTGAAAAAGACATTAATTATCCATCTTATCTGTCAAAAGAAAATAGGAAAATGAGGGATAATCTGAACCATATTTACAAATATTTACAAATGATGACAGGTTCTTAAAAGATTTAAGAAATTTTGATCATTTAGAACCAATTTTTAAAAGACTTAGTCTAATATCATAATTTATACTAATGAACAAACTGAATTAAACCACAGGACTTTATTTATTTACAAATGTCCTCTTAACAACGTATGTACATTAGTGACTGATTATTTTGAAACATATATACAGAGATTCGATAATCCTTAATAAATAATTGATATGTTAATACTTGATTAAAAATAATCGAAAATAAGCTTCAAAAAGTATTTACATGGGTCAAATGATATTTGAATGTACATAAGAATCATGAATATATCATAATTTTGCTTAATAATTTTATTAAATTTATGATAATATATACAGGAAATTCTTAAAATTTAAATAAAATTATTTACAAACAAAAACTTAAAAGAAAACAAGCTTATATAAAAAATTATATACAAATTTTAAGGTCTGGAAAAGTCAACAAAAATATTTTTTTAAGATCAGTTCATTTACTGGAAATGTTTCAAACTAACCTTCCAGGGTTTGTAAACAAAAGTACTCGGACCTGTCTTTTCAACAATAACAAATGGACCTAACCAATTTTTTTGAAACTTTGTATGATCTCCTTTCTCCTCATGGACTTTGTCTCATTTTAAAACCAAGTCCCCCACCTAGAATTCAAGTCCCCCACCTGGAATTCTCAGTTTGAACTTGAGGATTGATCGAACCAGGACTTAACAATTTGTTGATGTTTTGTAAAATGTTGTTTTGACCTATCTCTTTCCTCTTCAAGTTTTAATAAAGTGTTAATCCTTTTCTCCATTGCTGGACTATCTTCATCCTGAACAGACTGGGATAATTGTAATGAGGGTAAAAATAAATTTGGCGGTAAAATAACCTCAGTTCCGTAAACTAGGAAGAAATGTGAGTTACCTATTGCAACTTTAGGAGTTACTCTATTTTCCCAAAGGGAATTAAAAAACTCTGTATGCCAATCATGATGATGAGTTGAAATAGTTATTTTGAGAATTTTCAACAAAACTTTATTTGTTGATTCAGCTAAACCATTTCCGTGAGGATGATAATTAGCTGAATATCTAACCCTTATACCCTTCTCTAAGGAAAATTGAGCTAATTCAATTGAGTAAAAATATGAGGCATTATCAAAAACAAGGGAATCTAGAACACCAAATCTCGTTATGATAAAAGATTCTAAAAATAAGATAACCTGATTGGTGTTTACAACCCTTAAAGGTGCAGCCTCTGCCCAACGGGTAAAATAATCAGTTGCAGTTATTATGTACTTGTGTTGCATAGAAGAGGGGAGGTTTATTGGTCCTACTATATCAATACCCCATTGCTGAAAAGGTCTTTCTACTGAAACAGGTTGTAAAGGAAAAGCAGGCTTCTTAACTCTTCCTACATCAAGTTGACATTCTTGGCATTTCTTGACAAAAGCATAAGAATCTCGAAATAAAGTAGGCCAATAATATCCAGCCCTAAGAATATTATGTGCCGTAGTTTCTCCACCAAAATGACCACCTACTGGTCCAAAATGTAATTCTTTCAAAGTCACTTTTGTTTCATCTTTGTCTAGGCATCGAAGTAAAACACCGTCTGAATTTCTCCTAAAAAGGATGTTATCAATTAGTAAATAAGGAGCAGATTTCAGTCTCAGTGCTCTCCTTTTCCTTGGTTCAAGATAATCAGGAGCAGTTCTTATTTCCATAAGTGTTCTTAAATCTGTGTACCAAGAATCCCGGTGGAGGATAAAAGTAAATCTCCCTATTTAGTAAGACTTCATCAATGACATCTTCGGAACTGTTATTAGGAAAATGAGCTGCTTCAGTAGCAAGTTTACATAATCCTTAACGCTTGACTACCATTGAAGGTTTAATTTCTAAGTCATACTCTTGAAGAGCTGTCATCCATGGTGCTCTTTTTTCACCTAAATCTTTTTGCACTAGCAAATTTCTGACTGAAGGATAAGGAACTATCACTTTCATTCTAGATTTCAATAAATATGGACGAAAGTGCTTGACAGCTTTGAAAGTAGCAAAAGCTTGCTTATCAACCTCATGGTAATTAAGTTCAGCACCTTTAAAATTTGAGCTCATAAAAGAAATTGGCACTTCACTATTTTGTTGATTTAGTTGAGTTAAAATTGCTGCATATGATATGTCAGAAGCGAAAGTATACAATATGAAATCTTTGTTAAAATCTGGGCTCAAAAGACTAGGGGCTTCTGAAATGGCTTCTAAAATTCTCTGAAATGATTCTTTTTTAGTTTGTCCCTAGTTAAAAATAGCATCCTTCTTAATCATTTTTTGTAAAGGATGGATGATTTCAGAAAAACTAGGGATAAATCTCCTGACAAATTTTATTTTACCAAGAAATGATTGCATTGCTTTTTTGCCAGAAGGGTAAGTTATTTTTGAGATATCTTGGGTTTGTTCAGGATCAATCATGATCCCGTGTTTTGAAACCATACGTGCTAATAAAATACTTTTTGAAACAACAAATATTGTTTTCTTTGGATTTAAGGATACTCTGAATTTCCTACAACGTTCAAATACTTTTCCAAGATGATTAATATGATCATGTTGACATTTAGAAAATACAGTAACGTCATCTAAATAGACAACTAATGAATGATTAATTAACCCTCTAAAAGTAATAGCCATTGCCCTTTGAAAAGTTTTCCCAACATTGATTAACCCAAAATGAATTTTCTGTAAGCGTATGCTCCCCATGGAGTTCTAAAAGCTGTTTTCAGTGGATCATCTGGGGAAACCAATATTTGGTTATATCCTTAGAAACCATCAAGAAGTGACAGTATCTCATACCCAGAAACTTTCTGAAGGATTTGTTCCACGGGAGGAACTGGGTAATTATCTTTTTCAGAAGACTTATTAAGGTTTCTAAAATCAACACATAGTCTAATATCACCATTTTTATTCCTAATTGGAACTAAGTTGGCTACCCACTGAGTATGCCGAATAGGAAAAATAATCCTAGCAGCTAACAATTTATTTATTTCCTTCTTAATTGTTGGTTCTAATGATGGATGATATTTCCTAAGTTTCTGTTGGAAAGGTTTTGATTCTTGTTTTCTTGGAATAATGTGTTGCATGACTTGTGGATTGAAAGTTTTCAAATTGTCATATGTCCATGCAAAGAAATCCATAAATTCTTTAAGTAATTTTATGAATGCTGATTTTTCTGCAGGAGTACAATCTATTCCTAGATTTACAGTTTGAGGATTCAGTTCTGTTCCTAAATTTATAATTTCATATTTTATTTGTGAGCTATTGGTTTTACAATTGGGAACAGACCTAAATTTATCTTGAAGATCAAAAAAAATTTCTAATCTCAAAACTGAATTAGGAATCGATTTTACCTTTTCAAAAGCTTTATCAAGTGAACAAAAATAATTTATTACCGAAAAATCCCGCAAATTTTTGTCATGTGTAACTTCATCAATGGCTGAATCTTTGAAAGTATCATCATTTGTTAAGAAATTCAGCACCTGCACGTCATTATCAAACACATGCCAGTTAAAGATATTATCTAGAATAGAAGGTCTAAACATCAATTCAATTGAAAAGAAATCAGGTGTGAAATTCTCTGATGGAATCAGTTTTGATGCTACATTTGCTAATAAATCCGCCTCTTGGTTCTGGAACCTTGGAACTGACATTATATTAAATGCATCAAAATGTGAAATTAGATTTCATACCTCTTATTGATAATTCTGCAAATGTTCAAAAATGCAATGAATAGAGTTACAGACTTGCCTAATGATAATTTCAGAATCTCCATATGCAATTAGCACTTTAATATCCGAATCAATCACTTTCTTGAAACCTTAAATTAGAGCTTCATATTCCACAATATTGTTTGTACAATTAAATTCAAGCCTACAAACTATACATGTTTTATTTCCTTCAGGCTCAATTAACAGGCAACCAACTCCTGCTCCTTTAGACTTTGACCCATCGAAATATAAAGTCCAAGTAGAACTATTAACAACTACTTTACTTTCGATAATATTTACAATAATATGAATATCTACATCATTTGCAATCTCCTTAAATGAATAATCATGGGAAATGGTTGTAACATTAGGAATTTATGATTGTTGTTTATTATCAAAGAAAACATAATTTTCAGATTTAATATTACCAAACCCAAGTTCATACATATAGTTCCCCATAATGGAATCTGAAAATAAATCCGGTTCACTAGGATCATGTAATTCTGTCACAGTATGTTTCATATATCTTTCTCTGTTTATCTTAATTTGATTTGATTTTCCATTCTTAGGTAACCATAAAGTTGACCAATCTATCGCAAAGAACCCATTCAATTGTTGAGACCAATCTCTACTAAAAAACATCCCATATCCGTGAGGAATGTCTACAACCACAATATCTATGATTTGAAAAACCGAATGGTTACAAGCAATCCTTACTAGAACATCTTTCATCTCTCCTACAACCCTTACATTTGTCCTGTCCAATTGAGTAATCTGTGAATTTGATGGAACATATTTTCCATTCAACCTTTTGCAGGCGGACAAAGACATTGCATTGGAATATGCTCTTGAATCAACCATGCAATTGTGAATGTTCCTATTAAAAATATCGAAGGTAAGTAGGAATGGAAGAGCTGTTGATTTTGAATTTTCCCCTATTAGTGAAGCTTTATCAGCTGTTGACTTTCCTTTATAGTTGATGTTAAATCCTTATTAGAATTGTTAGCAGCTACATTTTGTTTAGTGTTAGTAATTATTGAACTCATGGCAGGATTTATAATAGGACTATTAGGCATTGGGTAAATTTGAAGATCATACATACTAATGTTTGCACATGTCTTCTTTAAATCTTCAATTATGTCATATTGTAAATCCAACTTTGGAGCATTTTGAATAGGCTGAGAAATCCTCGCAGATTGAGTCTGTTTATTGGGTTGTGAATTATTGTTATCGTTACTCGGAGTAGAACTTGATGATGTTCTAGGAATATTTGCAAATGTTCTACTACTAGTATTATAGGCATGTTGTCCTGAAGGAGGACTTTTACCTTCATAATCCTTTACAAGACTGTCCCAGAAATGACCATTAACTTGTTGAGGTTCTTCCAATTCATCTTCATTTTCAGATTCCTCTTCCTCTTCATTTTCAACAGTTTCTTGATTTGAGGGAGTTTCAGATAAAGATAAAACAACTAGAATAGTATTAAAAATTTCTTCATTTACTGCTATATCAGGCGGTGTACTTGTTTTATTATTAGTGTTAGGATTCTATCTAAACTGATTTATAAAATATCCTCTAGAGGAGGAAGATTCAGAATTAGTTTTTTTTAATCCTACAACTTCATTAGTTAATGTCCGAATAGCATTCTGCAGCTGTTCTACATCAAATTCCTTATCCTTTTCTGAATTAGGTCTTTCAATTTTCCTACAAGGAAAAGTATCATATTTTCCACTTCTATCTGGTTCATAGGGCATAGAATCCTTCTCAACATTAATGGATTCCTCAAAAGTTTCCACAAGAGTTGTTTTACTAGCTCTCTTAACAAACATCCCAGGATATTTTGGTAAGGCTGAAGTATAGTTTTCTATGATTATATCCTCAGGTGGTTGAGAAGCAACATGAATTTGATTTTTAAGTGTGATAAATCTCTGATTAAAATCTTTAATTCTTTCTTTAGGTTCCATTTTAATCTGAGATAACTCAAGGGATAAAAGATTAGGTGTCTTATCCTCCCCAAATTTATCTAAGAAATATTTATTAAATTCATCCCAATTTGTGATTGATCCTTGGACTAATGAAAAGTACCAAGTAGATGCTTTTCCTTCAAAAGTTAAAGGGAGCAACTGACAAACCACGTCTTCATGCTGAACAGTCAAAGTTTGAACAACTAACATGAATTTATCTACATGCACCTCTGTAGGCTTTTTGTTATCTGGATTAAACTTCGAAAGAAGTTTATCTGAATGTTTGGGCAGAGGATGTTGTACACCAGGCACTGCTACAACAGCTGTTCTCAACCAAGGAATTTATGGATTGGGTGGAGGATTAGGTGGAGGATTACCTCCTCCTCCTACAAGTGTGTTTCCAGCCATAGGAATTCCTTCAGAATCCGAATAACTCTCTGGATTAGATGACCCTAGACTATCAGACGGTGATTCTGGAGGAGAAGGTAGTTGATCAAAACCGCCTACAGAAGTCAATCTTCTAGCAGTATTTGTTCAAGTAATTTCTCTTTGATGACTTCTAACTTGATAACTTGGAGTGCTTCGGCTTCTACTGAATCTTGAGTAACTATATTCAATTGAGGATTACGTCTTTGTTGTCTAGGGAGACCATAGTCTATTGGAGTTAAAATGAGTTGATGAGCATATGCTCTCGTAAGAATATGACGTGATTCTTCTATTTTGAGTCCTCTATTCAGGAGTGAATGGAGATGTAACGTGATCACGCTCAAGGATGCTCCTAACGATTTCTATGAATGGTGATCTACTAGCTTCAGATTGTAAGGGAGGTTGTTGACTGGTTGAAGTTTTATCATTAGTTCTACCTGCCATTAATCATTAACAGGCCCTCCTTCTAGCGCCATTTATTGGCCTAATTTTCTGACCTAGGCCAACTAAAGAGATTAAGCCCACACAAGTCACTTAGAGCAGCTCCCGGTATGTTTGAAATGGCAAAATCTCGCAGGTTATGGTCCTGCTACCAACTGAATTTTTCTCTTAAGGAGAATCTAAAATTCAGTAAAAATTTATCCTAATCTTATTACTACCTAAATAAACCCTAGAATTAGTTTTCTAAGACCTAAGTTATCCTATAATTCTTTCTTGAGGAAAGTCTTTAGTTTTTAGGGTTTCACTTCAAATATTTGAATTAAAGACTATTTTAGGTTTTACCAAAAATTAATCTAATGCTATTTAACAACTCTTAAATTTAAACTAAAATTTAAATTAAAATGAACTACACTAAGACCAAAATTTTAACTAGCTATCCTATCTTAGCTGAGAGCAACTTGAAAACTAAATTAATTATCAATTAATGATTCAAATAAACAAAGAGAAAGACAATAATGATTTAAATGAAANCCTTCCCTGAAGGAAAAACTCCAGCAAAGAGATTAAAACCAGAACTATAACTATATTTTAGATAAGTCTATTTCTTCAATACTCCATCTCCCCTATCTACATTGAGTTTACTAGCTTATATAATAAGACCATTAACTCCTTCCAGTTTTTATGTAACAAACATGCTAAAAATATCTCTCAAGTTTCTAATAACCACTATAATAAAGACAGAAGAAATTCTATCCCTATTCAATTGCATCGAATTTCTTCCAAGAAGGCACCTGGCAGATATGTCTATCCTATGAAACAAAAATGTCAATTAAATGACTAGCCTGTATTATCTTCTGCTTAGATGGATTGACCTATGACGTGGTTGTCTTTAGTATCCAATTCTTCCAGAAGCACCAACGTATGCCAATGATGAGCAAAAATAGCCTATACGTTTTACATCATGTCAACACCATGTACACCTGTAACAAACGAAATGAATTCCTCATTAAAATCAAGACAACATAAAATAAAATAAAACAAATTATAAGCATGCTTGCAAAATCTATGATTTTGTAGGTGTGCTAATTAAAACATTTTATTACCTGTCAAACTTGAAATTAAAACAACAAAAAATAGACTAAGTCATTGCTATCTGTAACTTGAACGCTTTCGTGGCTTCTAACAGCTTGGCCCTGAGTTTCAATATTTTTTCTGCATGAACTCTTTCATCTTTTAGTAATTTCTCATTAGTTGCTATTAAAAATTTCTTTTCTTCTTTGTATTTGTATTTTTTGGATTTCATTTGTTGCCATTGGTCAACCCACATTAGCAATTTGTTTTTCTTCTGTTGTCACTCTGTTTTCATCTTGTCACAAGCTTCTTCAATATCTTTTAATCAATCAGCCTTATGTTGTTTCCAAAGCTTGATCGACTGCTTCGATGTTTTTAAAGTCTCTGCTAGAGAATCATTATCATTTAATGATGAATCGAATCGAGCTTCATGCTCAAACTGTGCTGGTAATGATGAATGGTCTTTCCTAAATCTCTTAGGAGATACTACCACATCGTTGTGACTATTACTATGTTCCTGTTCATATTCATTGATTGGGGTTTCACAAGGAGGAGATTCATCCTCATTATTACTATTATCTTCAACAACAATGGGTTCACAACTCCGTTCTATAGT
>LPNX011196527.1:35544-62286 GCA_001517045.1 Pseudotsuga menziesii
AAAGCGGTTAAATTAAGAAATCAAATGATTCTTGGTTTAAGTTCCCCTTTAACTAAAAAGTATGTCTATAAAGTCCCAATCCAAAAGGAGGTTTGGGGATCTCTTCCATTTTTTAGAATCATTATTTTGCCTGATTATTCTTAAGAGAGTCCTTGGAGAACATTTTCCTAAGAGGAAAAATGAGAACTGATTCAAACATGATATCTCAATTAGGGAATCCTTACCTTTGGATCTCTAAGGCTACTTGCAATTGGAACCATCTCGGGGGGATCCGGAATAAAAACTAGGAACGATTTCTGGTCATGGGTGGGTGCAATGTGGTAGTTCCTAAGTGATTCGGTCATCTATACAGAGGTCATATCTATATGTGAATTGTTAATGCTGGGTAATTTAGTGTGTAGGTTTTCATCCATTGGAATAACTTCACCATACAGGTATGAGGTTCTTGATGTTTGTCCATTCCATTATCCATGATATTTTATGATAGAATAATTAAGGGTTTATATTAAATTTCTAACCCTATGTTTGCAATTTTTTTCTGGTTTAGAATATTTTATGTATTATCTCTGAACCCTAGGTTGAAATGTATTTATGTCTGAAAGACATTCAAGGTTTTTGTTCTTCCAATTTTATTTCTGTATTTTATTTTATATCTTAAAATGTGTTTTTGTAAAACCTATAAATTTCTCTAAACAGAGTCTATATGTTTATTTTACCTATAGATTCTACTGGCAAATTTCATCTTGCCAGCAAAACTATATTCAGGAAAAAAAAGACTAGTTAAGGTTATGCTATAAAGAAACATGAATATAAAATACAGTTAATTAAAAACAATAAACCATAACCTAAGAAAAAAAATCATTTCCATTATTAAGTATAAACCGAATTAAAATCCAATAACGAATAAAAAATGCCAAACAAACAAGCCATCAACACTTCTAATGGTCTGAAGCATTAATCAAATTAAACCACATTATAATTGCATTATTCCATATCTAGAACATATACATTAAAACCAGTCTACAGTCAAGATATGGAGACCACTTAATGGTCCTCGATTTATGCTTTACCTAAATAAGAATCCACATTAAATCAAACCATATATATTTATTATACCAAGTACATCCATGAAATGTATGCAGTAAAGAAACTACCAACGTAATAAATCCATTACATTCATAATAAAATCAACCATCACTTATATACAGGACTAACTAAAATAAACCAATAGATCACATGATCAATTCCTATAGGTGTTATGCCCAAAACAAACCCATACACTTATAACCATAGCGACTGAGGATCCATTCCTATGGAGTTGTTTTATATAAAAGTCATCCTATCGTATCTTGTAGGATTCGTTTTGATTCCACTAAATGTTGTAGCAACCAAATAGAGAACACAGGCCGTAAAGCCAATTCACATAAATAGCTAGACAGAGGTCAAAATCCCGATTTAAAAATACACACTGTAACTATGGACCTTGGCCCTGTACATATCGAAACATTTAAATAATTAATACCAAATCTACAACCGGTCAACGCTATGCGAATATCCATGACATCCATTGGAGGGTTCCATCCAAAGCTACGTCCCTTCGCTTACATAAATTAAAACAATAATATAAAACCCATTAAAACATGTCAACAATACACTAACAGTGATGATTTATAGTCGAATGGTTACACCCACTGTCGGCTCTTATATTTTTAAATACACAGTATAACAATTAAAACAAAATAGGATTTACACAGTCATGCACCCGAGGCCTTGCACCACTTTCCTGCTTCCCCGGTTGGATTAGAGTCAAGGCTTCCATGATGCCATGCTCTATTTGCACCTTTTCCAGCATGCCACATGCAAGAAGAATACTAACCTTCGAAAAAGGATTGGCCGCCAGGGTCCTCCCTTGGTGAATCTTGTACTCCCATGGCAGTTCAATTTCTTTGGCTACAATTTGGGCTTCAACCACTGTCTGGGTCTCAACCATATATTGCGCCCCCCAATTAAACATTAGAGGGACTAAATTATCATCGGCAGGTGGGGCAGTATTGGAAGAGCTAGTTGAAGGCACATCCCCCCCTCAATTATTACTCCCTCCCCCTAACGCCGCCGAAATCGCCATTGTTGAGCCATGATATCATGGGGAAAATAGTTACGAGTGGCATGCAAATAACTATAATCAAGTTGAAGCTCGAACAGGATGATGCAGTCTTTATCCATGGGTAAATTTATAACCATTCTACTCTTCTGGGTGATGTATCCTGCCATCATCCATTTTGATTGATGTTTCCATTTCGCACCCATCAGAGCGTCGACCTTATAGACCCAGAGCCCATTATTATTTGCCAGATCCACCTTACCATGTGAAACATCAGCATCCATTTCCCCCATTGATGGTTGCCATGTATGAGTTTCTTTGCTTTTAACAGTTTAAGAGAAAAAACTCGAAATTACCCCACCAATATTCCTGAAGGGAAAATTGCCACACCTTGCTCTGTACTCAACTACTTCCAAGAGAGGCATCCTTATTTATGGTGTCCAATCCTCGGATCTTCCCTTCTGGATCAGGCCTACGTGTCACCTTTTGTCTATATTTGCTTCGTACGCATACCGCTCGTCCTAACCATATCATCGTCATACTTGGAGTTAATGCAAAGTGGTGTAGTCATCTCCTAAAATCCTCCCGTGCCTACCACAAATATGGGGGGAGAATCGTTATCATTCCGAATCACGTGTCTTGCTTGAGTCAACCTGGACATGATGTGGGTATCACGCATGTGTAGGGATGTGTCTGATAGCTTATTTGATGTGAGGGAATGATTACAACTGGCTATCATTGGGGATGATAGATCATGCACCTGTCGTGGGTGATCACCTTCCATCCTGCCCACATCCTCCTCCGTCAACTCTTCACATTGTCTCCAGATCGTGTGTCATTCCTTTTTTTCATTGATCACTTATGCATAGAAAGAGTTATTCGTGCCAACCCCTTAGTTGGAAAGAGATTTTTCCACCCTATTACTAGTTCTTTTTACATCCATGAATTAGAGAACTGGGGTTCCCAATAAAAACCTTTTAAGCTCTATAAGCCAGCCTTCCCACCTCCAATTTTTGGAGACCTGAGAAATGGCTTCCCGATGTTGGAGTCTTCTGGAAATATTAGTGATTACCAGGGATTCCCCTTCTATAGTTAATGGAGTCTGCTGCTATTGTAAGGACCATGATAACCCATTGATGAGCCCTTCTAACTCCGCCAAATTGTTGGTGTTGGTTCCAACGTTTCCCCAAAAGATGGTGAGAACTACGCCCTTCGAGTTTTTGATGAATCCTACAAATCTTGCAGGGCCTAGATTTCCTTTTGTGGCTCCATCAAAGTTAAATTTGAAAGATCCATCTGGCGGACACTACCAATAATTTGAGTTGTGAGGGGGATGGAGGGTAGTTTTGATACGAGAATTGTTCACAGGTAACTTAAAAATCCCCCATTCATAGAGAATTTGTCTTTCAGTTGCCTCTGCTAAAAAATCTTCCTAGCTCCAAAGATTTAAAGTTATTGTTTCTTTTAAGTGTGTTTCAATCAGTGTCCAAATTTCCTCAAGCTGTCTCTGTTTATTTTCAAAGATTCTTATGTTCCAAGTTTTCCATATTTCCCAAACTGTGAATCTAGGGAACAACTCCCAGAACCTGTTCACAATTTTCTTTTTGAAGGTGTTCTTTGGCCATTATTCTATTGTTAGATCAGGGCGACCTTTATGTCTGTGATTCTTTTTGAACATCCATGCGCCTTTTCCTAGATGGTTTCCGCTATTGGACATTCATTCGGAAGGTGGTTTATGGTTTCATTACTTGTTTCACAAAGGCAACACCTTGATGAACCCATGACCCCATGTGCCTGAATATTGTCCCATGTGAGAATTCATATTTTGAGAAGAAGCCAACTGAAAGCTACCACTTTGGGCCACCATTTCTTGCCCCATATTTTCCTCCATTTAACCTCCTCCATTCTGTGTTCATTCAGCATCTCAATGGCTTCTTTAATATTGAAGTTTCCCATGAGATTGGTATACCCCCATCTGAGCTTGTCCGGTCCTACATTCCTGGGGATATTCCTGGAGAAAATTTCATTGTAGAAATTTTCAATGTTCTCCTCTGGTACAAGAGCTTGCCACCATTCCTTCATTTTCGAGGTCCTAAAGAGTTTGTTGAGGGAGCCAGAATCCCAAAATTCCTCCACCTTTTTCATCAGACTATTATGAAGATGTTGGATTAGCACAGGGATGCCATCTTGACTTGCTATACAAGGCTCCTGAGGCCAAGCATCTCTAGCAAACAGCATAGTCCTTCCATCTCTGATATCCTAGAAACTATGACTTTGAACGAGGCTTCGATCTTCATGAGCCGATTTCCAAATGCTGGAGTGGGGGACCTTTTCCCTGAATTTGATCAGAAATTGTTTAGGTCACTGAGGAGCATATTTCTTGTGCCACAATTTATCCTACAGTTCCTCCTCATGGGTTATCCATTTCCACCATATTTTGGCTATGTTGGCCACTCTTCCTAACTCGCACGACCCAGGTTTTGCACAGGCCGTCAACCCAACAAACACCCAAGATATCAGCCCGATAGAGAAAGCACCATTGGAAATTCTCGCAAAGTAGACGCAATATCACTCGAGATATATCTTCGATGGGTAATCACCATAACCATGCTTCCGCAGTTGGCGAGGGGTTATAGTCCCTTAACGTGCGACCAAGGCACTCAAGGAAGGCAATAGGATGGCTGGAAATTGGAGTCAGCCTTGCATGACTGAGCACAAGTATATGTCAACACACACGAACTAGCCATGTTCTCGACCCCACAACTGGTGCAACTTGTGCGACACATTTGGGTCATACTAACAGACTGTTTGTGACTTACATTGTGACTTAAGACAGTACGCACAGGTCGATATATGCATATATTTCAATGACGCTTCCTCAAACATTCATCTACTAATTATAATCTAACATCAGGAATTTAACCAATGTTTCATCATTATACAGTAAGAAAATAACAACCATTCACATAAACATTCACAACATAAATCACCCATTTAAACCCAAGGGATAACGTGGAAACCCATCTGGGAAAAACCACCAAGGTTCTCTTCATCTGGCATGAGAAAAGGATATAGAACCTTGCAGTTTGTAGGATGCATATTGATCTTATGATATTTCTTTATGACTCAGACTTCTGGTTCTCATGCTCTCTGGTTTGTTCTTCTAACCTACTCCTACTCCTAGCGTTCTGCGCACACAACAACCAAATCCATGGCTCAACAGCCTCCTCTCGCTATGAGACTCTTCTTGAGTCTTCTCTTCTTCTAATCTCTATGAAATTACAGCCAAATGGTGTCCTTCACTATGGACAACCAATGAGCAGCCAAAACAATAACTCTTCATCACCACCCAATGATCCACCATTGATCAACCAGTACCGAACTAAGGACCAACAATGACCAACCCTCTAACTATTGAATCCCTAATATTTATACTAATTTACATGACCACATAGGGTCGACTGCATACAGGCAGTCTGTTAATTGTCGCCATCAGTCGGCCCTCAGGCTATAGCTGTGGTGATCACAACTTGACACGAGGCAATATCGTCCGGCTTAGAAACATTCACTCGTACGTGCATTGTTGTAAGCTTACGCTGCCTTAAGAGGCCATGATCTGCACCTTTCTTTTTCCAGTCGCTATCACCTGCATGCCCATGCACTCGCCTTTCCTTCATCGCGTGCATCTCCATTCTGCCTGCGCTGGTCCTTTTCTTCCTTCGTGACCTTCCTTTCTTTCTGTCGCATGATGCACCTTCTTTTGCTTACGCATGACTTCTTCCTTTTGCTCCTTTCCTAGGCCAATAACCCCCCAACACTCACATGTGGCTTGTCCCAAGCCACGAACCAATGGACATAGGAGGCAGCACAACCTACGCGGTCATCTCTTTGCTGAATTTTTTTTTCTCTTGCGCACCTTCTCCTACTTCCTGCCTTGTGCACTTTGTTCCTTATGTGTTTTTTTTTTCGGTGTTTCCTGCATCGTGGCCTCATCCATGGGTTTTTCTTGTGCTTGCTGCAGCTTGTCTTTCTGTTATTCTTCTAGGTCCTCTTCGTCCTCCTTTTCCTCTTCATCTTGTTTTTTTGCTTCTTATCATAGTCTTGTGGCTTGTTCTCGAGCTACATCAGGTAGATAGGGAGTCTGTATCATGGGAGTTGCACTACCATCTTTCTCCATTTTCACTAGAAGCGCCCAACTGGTGATCGCATGTGCCATAGATATGAACTTTGAATAATGAAGCATTGTCCATATTGAAAACTAGAAAAATCCTTTTTTTCAAAGGGGTGTTTAGGGATCAATGATTCCCAACCTTTTATTAAATCGATCCTAGAATCATCGTCTACAAGCCATATTTGGCCACGCGGCCCTTCATGGAAGTCAGCATCTGTCCACTTGGTCCTTCCTGGAAGTCAACATCTAACCACTTGGTCCTTCCTCTCACTCAGGCCTTTCCTGGATTGCCGAAAGTTGGGAATGCTCACCAGCCCTCCAGACTTAGTGAAGTGGGGCAAGAACTTGGATCCCCTCCAAGTTCCTTCCCGGTGCCGCAGTCAGGGAAGCTAACCAATTGAAAAAGAAATAGCCAAGGATGACTTTGCCATAAAATTCTATCTTGGTCGAAACAACTTGAAAACTGATAATGTCCTCATTATTCCCATCTTGGGAGATAACCCACACACTGAAGGTTGCAGCTACTGCTTTATCCAGTAGGTGTGCTCGCCATGGCGCACCCCAACCCATCTGTAACTGGTGCTCAAGCAGCATGACCAAGTGATGTTTTCTCTAGGCACACCCTTATTTTATAAGAGGAGCATTGGTTCACATGCCATGTTGGAATATCCAAGTGCATCATTAGGACAAGACCCTCCTCTGGTGCACCAGATCTGCCTCTCAGATTTTCTATGATTAACCCTGTCGTCATTCTCCCATACTGAAAGTCATGATAGAGTATTGATGTGATGACCGATCACTGTCACATATTTTCACCCACTTGATGAGATAGTTGTTTGTTCCAGGGCGATTTCCTATCGCGGGCACCAAATCTTTGTTGAATCCTCATGTATTTAATGGTCCACTGGTGTCTTCCAGCTGTCTGCGATCTTCTGCCAGTTGTTTCTTAGCTAGTTTTTTGGCGAGTTTACATCGCACCATTTTTCAGCGCAACTTCCTTTTCCTGTGCCAAGTTGCATTGGAGATGCTTCTCTCGTTGCTTCCCTTTTTTTTCTTGCTTGCTTGTTGCGTTCCTCGGCCTTATTTTGTTGCAAAATTTTAAGTTGTTGGTGTCGGCTCAGGCTGCGCAGGAGGACAAACCTTGTCCTGGAATGTCTTCACCATCTGCTAAACCTTAGTGACTTCCTCTACAACTTCTTCCACTTGCGCAGCCAAATGCTCTACTTCCTTTGCATGGTGCACTTGTTTGATTGGGTCCCTTTTTAGCAATAGGATTATATTATGTGCTTTAGCTTGAAACTTGATAAATGTTGCATACTTATGCACCGTCCCGGCGTGGATTCTGTGGGATCGACGGACAACATCATGCAACGACAAACGAAAAGTAGTGGGACATCCATCTGGGCGTAGTCCATCGGGTTACCCCACATAGTGAACAAAATCAAGATCAACAACCAGGAATAGTGGAAATTGTAGCCCGTCTTGTGCTAGGCCTACGTCGCATCATCTATAAGTTTGTTCAGCAAGTACCGCGACCAATTGAATACTCCTCCTAGCGCACATAAATTTGTGAGTTCTACCGCTGCTGTTGTACATTGATTGGGTCTCATCTTATGGAGCATCTTACAAGATAGGATCTTTATGGTGACACGCAGAATTCTGTCCTGGATGGGCCCGATGAAGAAGCCTCGGCCTGCTCGTTGAACGTTATACTTTTGCTTGATAGGGTTAATGTCTTGCTTAGACAAGTATGGCACAGGATCATCACTTTCATTTGGGAGGTCAGTGATCCTTGAAATTAAATTTACGTCAATCGAGTATGGTTGATCCAACCACAGGAATCCTCTGTGAAAGTAGACCAGTAACTACTCCACGTATGTATTGAATTGTATGCTATGGCTGAAGTGAGGCATAAACAACATGTTTATCAAACCTGTGCACGAAAGTCCCTCGTCCCACTCCATTGGACTCAACACTTGGGCGTCACTTGTGGCAAACTGGTCCACGACCATGAAGTTTTTTATCTGCAATCCTTCCTACTGTCGAGTATCAAAATCCTGGAACTTTAACCTAGCCAACTCAAGAAATATATCCTTTAGCAAGGGGACTCCTACCAGAGTAGTCACCGCGAGAGCCCTCTCGTCTACATCAGTTCTCCTTGGTCAAATGTAGTGTGGGAAATTCGAATCAAGTTGCTCCGCTCCTGGCCTTCTTCATGGTAGTGAGTCTTCTTCCATGACATCCTCTGCTTCTTCACCAATAGGTTCCTTTCCTCGCTCATCCAGAGCGGTCGTAGCCTTGCGTTTTTTCCATTGCACTGGTGGTAGTATAGACGCCTCTCCTGGTTGCTTCTCACTGGGCTGCCTCGACTCTCTATCAGGTGCTATAGCTACTTGTTGTGGTCCCAGACCAACTAACATTCTCTAAGATGGGCTAGGAATAGCCCATGAACCAGGGGCTGGAATGGTAGCATGACCAGCCCCTCTGACAAATTGTTTGTGCATTCTTTCCATGGGGTCAATCTGTGGTTGTTGCTGCGGTTGTTGTACCTTGATTGACTGTATTTCTTCTTCCTCGTCAATGGGGAAACCAAAGATAACAGTTGCGTCCGATGCCTCACTCTCACTAGGGATGTTAATTACCATGGACGTTGGCGTAACTGAACACGGATGGTAGGGTTTAGCTCTGGAATTGTGTGGCTCTGGTTTTCTTAGGTCTCATTGTGCGTAACAGAATTCTTGATGGGGAGGCTAAGTATTTATATGGCCCTTTACGTCCTGCAATCGTCATTTGATAGGAGGCCGAGGTCTAATCGATCTCTTGGGTTGCTTCTGCCGACACATTCTTCATTAATTTATGTAAGTCACTTTATGGGCTGTACCTGTTAGCCCAGTTGTGGAAGGTATGTCGAGGATGGGTGATGGGACCAAAAATTACACCACCCTATTCCTTGTACTACATCAAATTAATGTTACTTAGCTATCACAGCTGCCAGAATATTTGTCAGAGATTTGAAATTTAATGTTAGCCAGCCTGTCATTTTAACTTTTTGCATCCTTTTACTGCTTTTTTCTTTGTCCCGTGTGCTAACGGATTTTTGCTTTCTTCCCTTTTTCCATGCAAGTGACACCTTTGTGCGCATATTCCTTCTTCTGTGTTGATTTCCTCTTTCATGCAGCATTCTTGGCCCGCGCAGATTCCTTCTATACCCATCGCACGCTTCCTTTTCCTTGCTTGTTCTTGCACGGTGACTTGAGTCTTGCACATTTCATCACTTGCGCTTATATTGTGCGCTTCTATGTTGGTTCTGTCACACCCCTCTGACTGAATATGTTACGTCCTTTTTCCTCTCATATTTTTTTTTCAACATTCTAATGTAGGATGTTATGCCTATCGTAGTACAGCTTCAGAAGACTTATGTTCACCATACTTGCAACATAGGTACCATCTAAATTCTGGAGTTTTACTACACCCGCATCAGTGATTTGCGCGATCCTATATGGCCCTCGCCCCTGTGTCTTCAACTTTCTTGGGTGCTTGAAAAAGTTTTTGTCATGTAGTAAGACAAGTCCTCCTTCTTCGAATGGCTTAACCATGATATATTGATCATGCCATGCCTTTTGTCGCTACTTATTTGGTTTAGCATCTGGTCGTAGGGGTATTTTCATCTCCCCTAAGTCTCTCATCATTCCCCTCATTTCTGAGAAGTTGGTAGGGAATAGGTCTTGATACTCATGCAGGAGATCCGTGATATTTGCAACTGCTTCTTCATCCCAATAATCTCCAATATTGGTGAACTTTGGGTTCCTTGGTGATCCGATATGTACTTTCTTGATTTTCAAGGGCTGGAGGAACTTGTCAATTGAAATGCTACTTCCTTCTACTTCTCGTGTGCCCTCTGATTCCGGTATATTGATGTTAGTTGGATCATCATCTGGGTCTCTGGTTAGACTATACTACTAAATGGTTACGCTTTGGTGATAATTAGCCTATTTGATAGGGTTCTCGGCAACTATCCTCTCCTTTACCGCCTGGAGCACAACATCAATTGTAGGGTTCCCATTAGGAAATTCAAGTGTATGCACAAATTGGTTAGCAAGTATTTCCCAATCTTGGCTTTCTTGTCACAGCTCCATAGAGGTATACCAGGTTCTAGGTGTCATTTCCAATGTGTATATGAAACCCTCATATGTGGGTAGCTCCCCTGACTCATTCTCCACCCATCGTATAGACCTTGTAACTCTTGCACACCTTCTCATAGATACTTTGTGTAATCTATTTTTCCAACCCTCTAAAGTCTCTCCTAAGTCAAATGTGCATGAACTCATGAATCTCCAGCTCAGGTTTCCATCTGCTGTCGGATTTGTATAATCTTCTTGCATAGACGTAACGTTATATATCTGGATGAGATAGTCACCCTATCCCTCATTATAGACAGGCTCAATGTATATCTCTCCCTCTAATGGATCGATGGGTGATACTACCCTCATTTCCTCATCTTCAAATGAAAGAATCCTTTTCTTGAAATTTATGATGGTCCGATTCTCTATGGCCAATCTATTCCCAGTAGGGCGAGGTATGGGTTGATGTCATCAACAATGTTAATGACTTCAAATTCTACAAATGTGCACAATCCTTCAACATCGATGGAGACATTGCTCAACCAGCTAATGGGTAGGACCTTCACCTGATTGGCAAGTTGCAACTAGATAGGAGACCATTCCAAGCATGGCTTTCCCATACCTTCCCAAGTTTGTCGCGTCAAGATATTAACATCTGAACCTAGATCCAAGATGATATAATAAATGGCATAGTCATCCTCAACTCATGACCAGTTTTAATTTTTTTCCATACTTGGTTAACTTTCTGTTTAGGTCACGGCTCTAAATGTATCTCTTCTATCGTTTCTTGTAGTTCGACAATAGCATCTTTGTCTTGCATTAGCGTTAAACAACTTGACAGAAAGGTTCTTAGCTTACTAACCTTTGGTGGAACCTTCTTTTGGAATATGCGTTGAAACCGTTCAGGCATTTCCTTGAATTCTGCGGATGTCGATGGTACTTCTGGGCCTATGAATTCTGACTGTACATCCCAAAATACTTCCTTTTGTTTCAGGACATTCAGTGGCTCCTTTTTCTGCCTCGTTAGCCTTACTTGTGGTTGCGGTTGTTCTTGAGGTTTATCCTGGTCTGCTTCGGTCGTTGCACCTTATTGAGTTACAAAAAAGACTTTCAGGTCTTGTGGTTTAGCTACAATCATCTGAACATTCACATTCAGATTTGGGTTTGGGTTTGGTGCAAGTTTAGGTCCTGCAATGGTCCTTTCTTGCCACTTTGCGATCAACTGAGGACATTTTTCGACATTATGGTCATGTCCCTTACAGTATGAACATGTCTTTGCAGGATTTAAACAATATCTAGCATAATGACCTAGTTGTCCACAGTTATAGCATGTAACTTGACCTCTTCCTCTACCAAATCCTCCTCCTCCACCTCTTGACACCACAGTAGCCCATGGCCATTTAATGGGTTGGGTGCACCTGATGGGACGTAGTTCATGAAGGTCAGACAGTTATCCTTAGTGTGTCCATCCATCATACATTTTGTGCACCACAAATATTCTTGTGCCTCTTTACCATTCCTGATGTCCTAAAGTTGTATCGTCAGATTGGCCAGCTACGACTAAATCTGCACCATCCCTGCGGCACCATCGCTAATGGGCGAGGCCTCTAACTATATTTCCAGTTCTAGTGCTTCTGTCTGTGATTCAATCTTCTGTTGAATTAACAACCCTCATATGTGTGGTAACAACGCAACAATAAACCACTCTTTATGTCGCACATCAAACATTTGGAAGCTTACCTTGGCCATTAGTGTTTCAAACCGTTGTTCAAAATCCCATACCGTCTCCGTCAGTGTTTGTTTGATTTCTTTGATCTCGGTAATACACTGCGACTCTGATTTAGGTTTCTTGAACTCAGAGACCATTGTAGCTTGGATCTCTTCAAGGGTCTTCTGTGGTGTTCCGATTGGTGCGGCACATAAATTCATGAACCAATCCAATGCGCGACCCCTCAAGGTCGTGATCATCTGCGCCTTCTTTATATCTTCATTATGAACTAAACGCACCATCCAAACATCTTCATAGAGGAACCAATGCTTCTCTGGGTCTTCCATTCCATTCCCATTCCCATTGAATGTGGGTAACCGAACATCCGTCGCAGCTATTAAATTGGCTTCGGGGTTTTCTGGGACATAATTCAAAGGGGGTGTACCATCTCGCACGCTAGTCACTGTTGATGTATTTGTAATTTCATAATGTATTCACTTGTATATATTGTATTTCATTGATCCCTGATGCTCCTATTCGGAGAATCACTTGTATTTCCTTATACCATGATGTTCCTATCGGGAGAATTACTAGAAGTCATGAGGAAGTCCCCTCCATTGTAAGTCGAGTCATTAGTACCCTAGTTATGGTTACTCGAACATACATAACTGAGTTAGGATTACTCGGGCCTACATAACTAATTCAAATATTAAGTGAATGAAATAATATAAATAGAGAATGAGCCTCTCTATTTGAGACACATACTCACCTAGGTATAGCGCATAGGTGAGAGAGAAGAAGCTTGCTCAAGTGAGAGAGAGAACAGCTGTCATAGATCATCTTTATGTTTTCAGGTTAGACTGCTACCATTGGTGCTCATTCTATATCCAAGGAAGTTGCATGGTTTTTCCTTTATGGTTTCCCCAAGGATAAATCTTTGTGTTTATCGTCTCTTGTTATTGATTGTTGTGCATGTTATTCTCTCAGATAAGATCATATTGATTAAATGATAAAAATCTAACATGGTATCAGAGCTAACTTGAGAAGAAGACATTGTGCATCTATATAAGCTATGTCTTCTTACTTCTTGGGTCTCTCTCCACAATCCATTAGCAAAAGGAGGCTAGGATAACTCTCCATTGAAGGGTGCATCTTTCTGTCGAAGCAGAATTTGATTCCGGGCATTTTCAGTTTTTGGTGCGGGAAATTAGGGACTTTTACAAAAGAGGAATTTTTGAGTGAGCTAGGAATAGGATTTATCTCCTCATCAAAATCAAATTTTTGAGACCAAGGTTGAATTTTTTGGTTGAATGAAACTCCAGGAAAGTCAAACCCTAGTTTGACCCTGGGCCTGAAAAACCCTAAAATACTAAAACTAGTAGTTTTGGTACATTCACTATATATCTGGATTGAAGATGAAGGTAAAATCCTATTGTACCCTGTGTAAAAATTTCATCCTCATATTCTCTATATTCTGGGAGATATGATTCCTCCAAATCAGGGTTCCAGCCTCTTCCACGATTCATCCCTAAAAATCACACCTAGGGAGAATTGTTGTATCTTGGGCTACGAAGTTCCAAATGAAATTTAGAAATATGTTCTAGATAGTGAACTAAATGTACTTTCTATGGTAAAACTTTCAAACCCCGAAGGTGAAACAGTGACACGTGGAATTCTGTACAAGTTCGTTATGTTGAATAGTCATGAATTAAGTCACCATGGGAAAACTATCTTAAGTCTCAATTGGTGAAACCAATTATGATAAAACCTATGGTGTTGGAAAGACGACAAATGAGGCTACCTCAATACAAAATTTTAGACATAGAGGAGTAGTACTCTCAAAGATACTATAGAAATAGTATCAGGAATTTCTAAAAAAGAAATTGGAAAACTAGGGCTTCTTATTCTGGGAGTTTCCCTCCACTGTTTTCAGAAAAGGAGTACATTGGACAACTCGAATTGACTAGGTCTATATTTATATATAATTAGAAGTTTTAAATTCCAAGTTTTGAAAACTAGGGTTCCTATAACAAACCGTAGATCAGCTAGCTCCAAAACCAGGACAGACACCTCAAATCGGTAAGATCTAATCTTTTGTATTTCCATTTGAGGTTCTCAGTTAAAATGTCTCATCACACCAGCCTGATGTCAAGCTTGGTGAATATGACAACTTCCAAGCATGGAAATATAGGATCTCACTGGTTCTTGAAGAAAATGAATTGGACACCTACATCAGTAAAGAGGTTCCAGTTCCAGAGGGAGATGAGGCTAAAGCCATAAGAAGAACTTGATCAAGGCCAAGAGGATAACCTTATACCACATGTGTCTTCCCTAAATACACCTAAATAGATGTTTGATTCCTTGATAAATATAGTTTGAAGAGAAGAATATAAATCAGAAGAAGTATAGGAACTCCATGATCCTTGAAGAAATTGACTTGGATCAGTATTTCAGTAAGAAAGCTCTAGGAGCTAGAGGGAGATGCAACCAAGGCTAGAACTAAGAGAATCACTACAGATTCTATTAAACATCATCTCATCCCTTATGTGTCATCCCTAAAGACACCAAAATTAATTTTTCAATGCTATGACGAAGCAGTCGAAGAAGAATAAGATATTATTATAACCACCTTGAATGGCCTCCTAGGACCATGGGATTCATTCATTCAAGGAATGTGTGCCAAAAGGAAGTGATTAATTTCAGTATACTCTGGGAAGAGTGCAGACAAGAAGAATCTTGGCTCATAATAAGACAAAGAGAAGATGGGAGCAACTGAAGATCAAGCTCTCACAATCCAAAGAATATCCCTCAAGCGATGAGGAATATGAAGGACTCAATTCTCGAAGAACCTCTTATCCATCTTATCATTTGGATAAGAAATGATGTGGTTATGAATGAAAAAAATGATGAAGCTGAAGGATCAAGGAGTCTACCCACAAAACGAATAAAGATAAGTATTCAATTATCATTTCATGATATTATTTTGTTATGCATTTGTTTATATTTAGTTGATGTGTTATGCATGATAGAGTGTTTGCATTAATGACAGTATACTACTACTATGCATGTTATGAGTAAGTATCCCATGGTGCTATACAAATCTCCATTGCTACTTATCTAGAATGAAACATCTTTGCTGACATATTGGATTAATGCACAATCTCAATGATGTCATGGTAGAGATGGAAGGCATCTAGAAATTTTCCATGAGATATGGATGAATGTTGTATTGGATAAAATAGTTGCATGATCATATCTTTATGCATAATAATTTGTCATTATGAATATGCCTTATGAAAAGTTTCTGACCATACAACTAATGCATTTGACTTATAGGAAAGATCGTGTACAATTTCCTACAAGAAAAGAAGGATGAGACTTGTTCCGAAGAACAAGCGATGACAGTTCAAGAAATAATCCAAGAATGAAGAATAATATGATGAATGAAGTTATGTGACACTATTGAGCGACATCATTGATGTAGAACCTTCCAGCTATGAAGAAGTAGCCAAGAAGAAAGGGAAGGAGAATACCATTTCAAGAAGAATGATGTCTAGGATGCAGTATTGAGACCTGAAGGGAAGTCTGTAGTGTCTTCCATATGGATCTGCAAGATCTAGCATGCAGTAGATGACAACATTGTGGGATACAAGGAAATATTTGTAGCACAAGGCTTCTCATGAAAAGAAGGTATAGAATATGAAGAGACATTTGTAGCCACTGGAAGATAAGACACATGATAGGCAGAATCATGTGTGCAAATGAAAGAAGGCCTTGTATGAGCTCAGAAGGCACCCATGGTATAACACATACATGAGGAGCTTGAAGATCACCTAGAGTGATGAAAATATTAACCTTTGCTACAAGGTTGAAGATGAAAGCCTATAGAGACTGACAAGCTCACATATGGGTGCGAGAAGAACTTTTGAAAACATTCAAGATAGAGGATCTTGGTATCTAGTGACCCTAAATGGATACATAGAATATTAGCAGGAGAGGAAGCTACGTGTCACTCTAGTACATAATGTTTCAATGCATAGAGTATGAAAGGCAGAGGAAGAATGATGCTCCACTTCAGAGGGAGTGACTGTAGAAGATCATGAGGTTCGACATGGTACACTAGGATGGACAGTTTTACTGATGGCTCTAGGATTTACTGAGAGTAAAGTGGATTCCAACCTTTACTTCAAGGTTGAAGGTGGAAGACCAGTGATGCTCGTGTTATATGTCGATGACTTGTTCTTGACAGGAAAAGAGGAACTCATTAGAGATGCAAGAAGGATACTTGCTGCCGAGTTCAAGATGAAGGACTTGGGTATGATGCACTACTTTCTAGGCATGGAGGTGTGGAAAAATGCATATGGAACCTCCCTAGGACAAGGGAAATATGCATTAGAGATCTTGAAGAGGTTCTGGATGATGGACTATAAGGCAATGAACACACCTATGGAATCGAACCTGAAGCTACTCAGTGAAGCTTCATCAAAATCGGTTGATGCTACGATGTATCATCAGATGATTGGGTCCTTGATGTACCTGACGAATACGAGACCAGATATTTGATTTGTTGTGAACATATTGAGCCACTTCCTGACAAATCCTAGACATGTTCACCTAATTGCTGCAAAGCATATTCTGAGGTACCTGAAGGGTACAATTGATTATGGGCTCAAGCCTAAGGTGAATCGAAAGACTAACCTGGAAGGTTATGTTGATCCATATTGGGCAGGGAATGCCATTGACATGAAGAGCACTTTGGGTTGTTGCTTTAGTATGGGATCAGGTGTGATCTCTTACTTTAGTAGAAAGGAATCGTGTATGGCGCTTAGTATAGCCAAGGAAAAATATGTTTCCACTTGCATTTTTTTGTATGATGCAGAGAGGAGCAGTGAAGCTCCAGTATGTGATCCAGATCAATATCTCTTGAAAGAGGGAGTTCTAGCATAGCTGGTTAGATAGGCTGTCTTAGTTTAAAATCCTAGCAAAGCTCATAGGTTTCTCAGACATAAATGGTCCTATAGGTTGTCCTCGAATGTAATCGGTCTTAGTGAAGCTCGCAGGTTATCCTTGGATGTGATCAACCCTGATGTGATTTTATGCTAGAAATGGTCAGAGTGAAGTTTGAGTACTTTAGGGAGAAGCTTGGTGTTCTCCGGATCGAGTTTCCCTCAAGGGGAAGTGATGAGTCCATGAGCCCTTCTGACATGGTGGCAAGCCAAGCCTCCCATGGTCGGATGTAAGCGTTGATCCCTTCTGACATGGTGGTAGGATTGGTTCCTCCCATGGTCAGATGTAAGTGTTGTACGCTTTTGACATGGTGGTAGGATTGGTTCCTCCCATGGTCAAATGTAAGTGTTGTTCCCTTCTAACATGGTGGTAGGATTGGTTCCTCCCATGGTCATATGTAAGTGTTGTATGCAGGACCTCCCATGGTCAGATATAAGTGCAATGGGCTACATTCAATATTTAAAAGGATTGGCTCTGTAGAGACCCACATCCAATATGAAAAAGGACCGGCTTTATGAAAGTACATCTAGCATGAAAAAGGGTTGGCTCTGTAGTGGCCTACATCTAGCATGAAAAAGGATTGGCTCTGTAAAGACCCACATCCACTATGAAAAAGGACTGGCTCTGTGGAAGTACGTCTAGCATGAAAAAGGGTTGGCTCTGTAGTGGCCTAGATCCAGTATGAAAATGAACTGGCTCTATAGAGAACCACATCCTATATGAAAAAGGACTGGCTTTGTGGAGGTACATCCAGTATGAAAAGGATTGGCTCTGTAGTGGTCTACATCCAGTATGAAAAAGGACTGGCTCTATAGAGACCCACATCCAATATGAAAAAGGACTAGCTCTGTGGAGGTACATCTAGTATGAAAAAGGAGTAGCTCTATAGAGGCCTACATCCAGTATGAAAAAGGACTGGCTTTGTAGAGGAAGACCTACATGGAGGCTAGGCATACAACCAGCATGAAAAAGGGCTGGCTCTGTAGAACTTCCTGTGACGAGAACAATTGAGAGATAGCACCATTTGATCAAGATAGTGGAAGCATTGATATTGATGATGATCCAGTGATGATCCAGCTTTGATGATGATCTAGTGATGATCCATCTTTGATGATGATCTAGTGATGATCCAGATTTGATGATGATCCAGTGATGATCTAGCTTTGATGATGATCCAGAGAAGAAGACTCGTGCCGATGAATTGTGTCAAGAGAATACCTTCCTATTTAAGAGGGAGTGTTGATGTATTTGTAACTTTGGATTGTATTCACTTGTATATATTGTGTTTCATTGATCCCCGATGCTCCTATTGGGATAATCACTTGTATTTCCTTGTACCTCGATGTTCCTATCGGGAGAATTACTTAAATTCATGAGGAATTCCCCTCCATTGTAAGTCGGTTCATTAGTACCCTATTTATGGTTACTCGAGCCTACATAACTGAGTCAAATATTAAGTGAATGAAAGAATATAAATAGAGAGTGATCCTCTCTATTTGAGACACACACTCACCCAACTGTATTGCATAGGTGAGAGAGAGAACAGTTATTGGAGATCATCTTTATGTTTTCGGGTTTTACTGCTACCATTGGTGCTCATTCTATCTCTAAGTAAGTTTCGGGGTTTTTCCTTTATGGTTTCCCCGAGGATAAATATTTTTGTATATTGTCTCTTTTGATTGATTGTTGTGCATGTTATTCTTTTGGATAACATCATATTGATTAAATGATAAAAATCTAATAGTCACAGGGCTAGCACTATTCGTATTAGTAGTCCTTTCTAGGGATGAGACTCTAGATCTTACCTCTGGTGATATTGTTGGTGTTATGTAGTTGCGTCTTGACCTTGACATCTCCACAGAATCTTCTGGTCCTTCTGAAATCGGTCTATACTCCTCCTCTTCATTGCAAGACCCTTCATCTTTTCACGATAAAAATTCATGTTCAGTCTCCTTGAAAAAACTACGATTCCGTCGTCCCTTTTCGGTTTTCCTTCTCTTTCCTGATATGAATATTCTTCCACTCCTTAAGATTCCATATTCTAGTTCAGGTTTTGTGCTTCTAGGGAACATTTCAACTCATCCTTTCCCATATTATTAATAGGTCGATCATGACATAGCCTCCTTCTTAGGCACACAACTCAACTACTCAGCTACAAAATACCCTTCTCATAGGCAAGCATTTTTATCCATGTATTGATACATAACAAGTATCTTCTTTGTGGTCCTTTGAAAAAATTTCTTTCAGCTTCACTATATGAGGTTATAGTATCTACTGCAAACTCAGTAATATATCCTTGCAATATACTGTCAACCCAAAAATCAACAACTCTAGAAATTTTGTTACTTACACTTGTTACCTCATGAACCAACTGATCACTCCACTCAACGGTCTCTCTTCTCCAAAATTTTGTCTTCTTAGTCACCAATCTTGACAACCATTCATGTAGTATAATGGGGAACTCAACAAAGAAGATCTCATGAATATTAGAATATATATATTCGTCTACCCAGTTCTATGCGCTCAACTGTCCCTGTGCTCTCTTCTTGCATGAATGCTAGTGTTTTAGAATCCATCCAATCTTGTATCTTGTTCTTCATCTGGTGCCACAACATTTCCCTCATTTCGATCAATAAGGTCCCAAGAATAGAACCATTTGTTGGCCACTCTTCCTAACTTGTGCGACCCAGGTTATGCGTAGCCCTTCAATCCAACAAACACTCGAGATACTGGCCTGAGAGAGCAAGCCCTGTTAGCAACGCCCGCAAAGCAGGCGCAGTCTCAACTGAGATATATCTTCGATGGGTAATCACCGGAACCATTTTTCCATAGTTAGCGAGGGGTTATAGTCCCTTGGCACATGGCCCAGGCGCTTGATGAAGGAAACATGATAGTTGGATGGTGGAGTTAGTCTTGCACGACTAAGCACAATTATATGTCAGCGTGCGTGACCTAGCCTTGTTCTCGACCACACAATTGGTGCAACTTGTGTGACACAACTGACTCATACTAACATATTGTCTACGACTTACGTTGTGACTTAAGACAATATGCACAAGACGATATATGCATATATTTCAATGACACTTCCTCAAACATTCATCTACTGATTATAATACAGCATCAGGCATTTAACCAATATTTCATCATTATATAGTAAGCAAATAAAAACCATTCACATAAACATTCACAGCATCAATCACCCATTTAAACCCAAGGGATAACGTGGAAACCCATCTGGGAAAAACCACCAAGGTGATATTCATATGGCATGAGAAAAGGATATATCACCTTGCAGTCTACAAGATGCAGACTAATATTATGATATGTCTTTATGACTCAGACTTCTAGTTCTCATGCTCTCTGGTTTGTTCTTCTAACCTACTCCTACTCCTCGTGATCTGCGCACATAGCAGCTAGATCCGTGGCTCAACAACCTCCTCTCTCTACGAGACTCTTCTTGAGTCTTCTCTTCTTCTAATCTCTATGAAATTATAGCAAAATGGTGTCCTTCACTATGGACCGCCAATGAATAGCCAAAACAATAACTCTTCATCATCACCCAACGATCCACCACTGATAAACCAGTACTGAATCAAGGACCAACAATGACCAACCCTATAACTATTTAATCCATCCTATTTATACTAATTTACATGACCAAGCAGGATCGACTGCATACAAGAATTCTGTTAACTATCACCACCACCAGCCCCTCAAGCTACAGCTGTGGTGATAACGACTTGACATGAGGCACTATCGGCCTGACTTACAAATATACCCTCATACGTTCCTTGATACAGGATTACGCTACCTTAAGCGGCCATGATCTGCACCTTTTGTTTTTCGATCATTATCACCTGCACACCCATGCACTCACCTTTCCTTCGTCACGCACATCTCCATTCTGCTTGCGCTGGTCCTTTTCTTCCTTCACGACCTTCCTTTCTTTCTATCATGCGCATGGCGCACCTTATTTTGCTTGCGCGCCACTTCTTCCTTGTGCTCCTTTCCTAGGCCAACAGGATCCCATCGCTTTGTTTATATCTAATGGGTCTCGTAGTCCTAATCCCCCAACTTCTTTGGGTTTCATATTGTTTTCCAATCCCCCAGTGGCCACTTTTTGTGTCCATTTGTTCCCTCGCACAGGAATTTTCATTGGATATTCTTTATCTATTTTTCACTAATTTTGATGTAGCCAGTACAAAAAAGAGATAGAGGAGCATAGCTTGTAGGAAATATTTTACCAGGATGAGTCTGCTTGGGAAGTTAAGGGCTCTGAAATTCCAATGACTCAGCTTCTACTTAATTTTGTCCAGAAGTTCCTTCCACGAAATTTTCCTTATAGTGGATTCAGCTAACGGTGCCCCTAAATATTTTAGAGGGAAGCCCTCCTTTTGAGAACTTCATAATTATGAGGATACTTTTTTAGTGATTTTCAGGGTGTTGAAGAAGTAGAACTAGGATTTTTCCTTATTAATTTCAAGTCCACTAGCCTCAAGGAAGGTATCAAGCCCCTCTTTTAGACCGTGGGCCTCTTGTATAATAGAAGTTCCCATAAGCATCCTGTCATCCACAAACCATTGATGAGTTTGTGGTTCCAGATCAACATTAAGGGAGAGCCATCTGAGCTTGTTCTCATTGTGCAAATTCTTGAGCATTATACCCAATCCCTCGGCTACAATAATGAATAGGAAGGGAGATAGAGGATCGCCCTGTCTCATTCCTCTTGAAACTTGGAAGGGCGGGGAGGGAGTCTCGTTGAACAATATGGAGAAGAAGGATGATGAAACCATTTTCATAACCCATTCGGTCCATTGATCATCGAAATTGAAATCCTGTAGGACACCTAGTAAGTATTTCCAATTAATTTTATCATAAGATTTCGACAAATCCAGTTTCAGAAGCATACCTCGGACTTTCCTGATTTTTAATGAGTGAATGGTTTCATGAATGAGAATGATACCATCCAGAATCTATTGTCCTTCGACGAACCCTCCTGTTCAGTCGAAATTAGGATGGGGAGCAAGGGTCGGAGCCTGTTGGAAATAACCTTTGAGATAATTTTATAAATGACATTAAACAAGGCGATTGGTCTTAGTTTTCTAGGGTCCTCTGTGCCATTTTCTTTGGGAATAAGCACTAGGAAGGTTGTGGTAAGAGCTTTCAAAATACTACTAGTATTCCTTTGTCATTCACCATTTGTTTGACATCTGCTTCAACTTTTTCCATCTCAATTGGTTTCAAAAGCATGAAGTTGTGCTCTTCCGTAATGACCTTTGGAATGTGCTGCGACACCTCCCTCTAAGAAGAATCCTAGTCCCAATATGGTTCCTCAAGGGGATTGGTGAAGAAGGTATTCAAAGTGAGTTCCAATTCCTCCCGAGTCTCGACAATGGTCCCTTCCTCTGTTTTCATTCTTGCCATGTGGTTGCCCTGGCGATGCTGGATGGAAGCTTTGTGAAAAAAGCTTGTGTTAGGTTCACCTTCTTGGAGCCACTTAAATCTAGATTTCTGATTCCATAATACTTCCTCATGTTGTTCTCTTAGACTAAATTCTTCTATTGCCATTTTTTCTTGTGTACGGATTTCATCTGAGAAACCACTCTGCATACCTTTTATTTGTACCTTTTGGATTTTGCTATCCAACTCCTTTTTAGCTTAAAAAATGTTTCCAAAGGATTCCTTATTCCATTTCATGGTTTTCTTTTTTAAGAGTTTGAGATTTTGTTGAAATCGGTACATCCTGGTTCCTCTGATGGGTGGCATTTCCTCCCACCATTCTTTGAGTTTCTTTGGGAAATTAGCTTGAAGAAGCCATAATTTCTCAAGTCGGAAGGGTCTTCCAAGGTTCACCCCAACACTTTCCCAATCCAAATCTATAGGCCAGTGATCTGAGCCGGCTGATGGAAATACTACCACACTCAATTCTCCCCCTGCCTTCATAATGGATTCATAGACCAAAAACCAATATAGCCGATAAGTTATTCCTCTATCTCTTGTTGTTTTGTTGTTCCAAGTAAAGGTACCATTGGTTGTTTAGACATCAACCAGTTCTAGGTTTGCAATAACTTCATTAAAATATTCACTAATGGGATTTAACTTCTATATTGCACCTTTTTTCTCGTCAATATTCCTGACCAAGTTTAAGTCCCGACCAAGGATCCAAGGTTTTCCTCCCAATGCCAACTTGAGCATCCCTAGCGATTCCAGAAATTTAAGTTTCTGCTTGGCCTGAGGAGGCCCGTAAACATTGGTCATGAACCCCCAGGTACTTGTGCCTAAGATTTGGAATGCTACCGAAAGTGAGAACTGCGTTGCGGTGAATTCAAAGAGGGCCACCTCTCTTGGGTTCCACAAAATCCCTATTCCCCATATCACTCCTTTCTCATCAACAATTATAGCTTCGCTCCCTCACCAGACTTTCCCCCCTATAACTTTAAGTTTAGATTCCAAGCATTTTGTTTCTTATAAAAAGATGATGCCTGGCTTTTCCATTCCAATCCTTCTTCTCTGAAGATGAATCTTCAAGGCATTGTTACAACCTCTTATATTCCAAGACATAATCTGTGTTGGAAACTATTTGTTTGCAGGAGAAAGGGCCGCATCAATGGTGGGATATTGTCCTGATGCTACAAGTTTAGCTCCAACGATTTGGATTCTTTGCACATTCTTGTGCCTTCCTCTTTTTTCTTTTTACCATCTGGGTCCTTGAGAGATTCAGAAGGTTATTCCAAGAAACTTCATAGTTTTTTCCTTGATTATCTCCTTTTCTAGCAGAGAGACTTGTTGTGGAGTGATCTGTTTTGGTACCTTTTCAGAGCATGCTACTTCCAGTCCTTCCAGATCAAGATCTCCTATCTCCATTTCCTCTCCATCAATTTTCGGTACGATATTATCAGTCTTGTTTGTCCCCTGAGTCTCCCCCTAGGTCAGGATATTCATGCTAGGTTCTGTCATCAGATCTTGTTGTTCTTTAGTCTCGTCACTTTGCTGGTTATTACTCATCTTTACTTCTTGGAGGGCTTCAAACCTGTTTTGAGTTTGAACTTTTTTGTGGATCTCAGGTCCTGTTGTTTTCTTAGCTGATCTTTTCTTATTAGGGATTCTGGTAAATCCTTCAGCATCTTGATTTTCTTGATCTTTCTTTCCTCCGGGTTTTTTATTCTATGGACAAACTCTGAAAAGATGTCCATTCTCATGGAATCTTCTACATCTGAAGGGTATCTGCTCATATTCTATCGCTTGGAACCAGTCTTCATAATCCCATGTTAATTCAATTCCATCTGGAAGATCCTGTGATATGTCTAGGTAGATGCATATTCGGGAATATAATGTATGGCGCCTCTATCTAGTTTGCTATGAGACTTTTACAAAGTTCCCTAGAGTGTTTCCAATATCTGTCAGTATTTCTTCCTTCTAGTGCCCATTTGGTAGGGAGTACATTTTGATCCATACCAGGGCTATCATTAGATTTTCTTTATCCGAATTGAACTATTCTTTCCATGGTCTTAGGAAGAGACCTATGGAATTGAATAAATATGGCTCGTTCTCAAATATTCTGCTCCTATCCTCTTCATTAAAGAAGATGATCATGAAGAAGCCTTTTTCCCCAGTTGTATATCATAATTCCCTTGAGTTTTCCAAGTAGTGTTTATCCACCACACTAGAGTCTTGTCTATGGGCCAGATACCTACAAACTTACCTATGAGTGCATGCTTTTGCATGTATTGAATGCCTTCCCTTACCCATTCCGAATTAATTTGTAGCTTTGGCACTGTCTTTGATTTTGGGACACATTTCCCTGACTTTCTGGTCTCTCCTTTCACACTGCCTTCTTTATTGGCCCCACTCGTTCCTTCTCCACCCTTCCCCGGATGGATATCAGATGCTTACCATTTTTCTTTTCCTTTATCAATTTCCATACTTGAGCTCAGAATAAGGGGTGTTTCCCCAACATCTATGTGCTCACTCATCCCAAGACCCATCCCCCCAGACAGAGGTACAGGCTTCAGCCCCTGTCAAAACCCTCGAAAACTATCAAACCATGTAGGTTTAGTTCACCATGATGCCTCCCGCCTCTCTCGGTCACACAATCCCCAAAATTGTACAAAAACATCTTCACCTATACTATCTATGCTTCTTGAGCCTAAATAAAATCCCAAAGAAATTCTAAACATACCCCACACAGTAAATTTATAACACTCTAGAACAACCCATACATGCATATAGCATCCAATGTCAATTTGTAAAATCATTGTGTCAAGAGGCACTTTACATAGACCACATAGGTGAGATGTGATAATATCATAAGCCAACAAATATCCATCATAACTTGTTATCTACCAAGTGTCAGAGGGGATAATAAAAAATGGCAAAAATTAAATGTTAATTTTGATCACTTTCATAAAATAAAATGTCATGTAAATTAAGTCAAAATAAGTAGTGAATTACTTAAGAAAAAAATACCTTCCATCTATTTGGGTATCCCCTAAAACTTTATATATTTAAAGGATAAGGAAAAACAAAACTTATATTTGCAATTGCTTCTCAAGGTATGATCCCAAATTCAAGCTTTAAGGCAATAATAGTACAATCAAAGTCTTTGTAATCAATCCAAATAGCGCAGGACATTAGAATTATTGTAATTAGCATTTTTGTGTGATGTTATATTTTATTTATGTAGAATGAATTCATGTCCACAAACAATGTAAAATTAGTGCATATCTTCCTATCATCACTGAGTGCATAGCCCCACACACCTCCAATTGATCCAAGAATGAAGTGCATTATTGGATCTAATCGTCGACAATCGAAAAAAATATTCACTGGGATCCACGACCTTTGCACAAAGCACCATACTCTATAATTATCATAACTTGGTTACACACACTAAATGTGGCAATTCAACATCCAAATACACCACCTCAACAAAGATTTATCCCTAGTAGTGGCCTATGGACCGATAGATTATTACATAGCAAGGGAATCAATTAATATGTGGTATGTGCATTGATCAGAAAGCGCATGGGTAAAACCCTATGATTGAAATGCATTGGTGCAAAGAGTCTCCACTCTCGTCTTTCTCCCATGAGATGGCATTCACTTAGTAGGAAACCTAGGTCGGTTAAATCAACAAGTTATAGTCAGTAGAAGAAATTACATAAGAATTATATACATGCAAATTGAAATTACTGTACATTAACAATACACAATACCTGAATAGAGAATTCACACACACACACACACACACGAAGATATATATATACATTCCAATTGACAAAAAATATTATCTTACCAAGTAATTAAAGAATGAAGAACCTCAATAGGTCAACATAAACATTCATTACAATGTTGAGCACAAAATATATTATGAAACTTACAGAGCAACATCTGAACAACAAATTAAAAAGAATTATGGATTGGGATTAAACAAGCTTGAAGGAAAAAGCAAATTAATATACAGGTTATGTTGAGACTTCCCATCACATTGAATTCACGTGGGTTACAACCAATGATTCTCATGGCGTCAGCATCAAATCAAATCTAACTACTACTAACAATATGCATTTTACTCATTCCATGTACATTTTACACCAGAAAAATCCACATAGGTAAACAAAATATATATATA
>LPNX011196527.1:63020-95172 GCA_001517045.1 Pseudotsuga menziesii
CACTTCACATCAGAACCTGCATGGGATTTTATCTAAGTTACATGCCATGTAAGGTATCTCGTTTCTCTCACGCCACTTATCTCCATCTATTACTTAGCACATAGATTATGTAGTTTATAATGCTAGATATTTTTGTAACAAAGAAACACTAGAGTGCTCTGTAAGTAAGAAATCCTAGAGCATTTTAGTGAACAAGAAAGTCTATAGCGTTTTGGTGAACAAAAACGCAAATGCTAGAGATTTTCTGTTGACGCCGAAGGTGGGGAAAATTTTAAATTTAAACATAACGTGCAAGAATTTCTTAGTTCTTGAAACTCGCATTATCATGCCTCAGCTTGTCATATACAAGCCTACCTGTCTTGTTTGGAGTTATCAACCCTGTGTTATGTAATATGGTAAACCATAGTTGATTGGGCATTTCCTCCATTTTCTTATTATACCTATTTTTCATCGCTCTTTATAGTATGATAGACACAACCATTTTTTTATGAAATTTTAGACATATGTAGTGTTTTTTTGGAGATTCTAAATATGTAATTTTTTTAAATACTATTATTTTCTATTTTGTTCCTAATTTTCTTGTCTCGTGACTTCCTAACTCAAAGAACACATTGTTAGTGTTTCTTCCATAACTCTTTGTTGCACTACTAGACACTGACATCTAAATGCTATAAAATCCCCATTTAGGAATCATTACATTAAGACCTTCAAAAGGTGCACCCACACTTGACTTTCCATTTTTAAGGTTTGATCACTTAGATAATAAAAAATAATAATAATAATTTTGGAAAAATAGTGTTGCACTAGTGCTACTTGTTCTCTACATGTCAACCAATTTTTGTAGTTGTAAATCATCATTTTGGCACTTAAAAGACTTCACCCACAAAATCATATACCTTATCATTTGTAAAAAAGTAAAATGTGGCTCTTAGAAAAGAAAAAAATTGACATAGTTATGTAAATTTTCAATACATAAAATTTATATATTTGGAAACTTGATTCAATTTCATACATTTCATATTTTTTACTCAATGCAAGATATTTTGTGTAAGTATCTAAAAAAATCCAAGTAATTTGAGGGATTCCATATTTTTTAATTTTATATAACGGTCCAAAATTCACCCTCATTAACTTACACTCACACATCAAATTTACCCCAAATTTATCTCTAATATCTATAAAATTTGATCCTCACTATGCCTTGGCATATGCTATCTTAGGCCTGGGATATCTCAGGGACTAACATGTGAGTACCTAAAAGGTGCAAGGTAGGGGTTTGGATGGGTGTGTTTAGTGTATTAATAAAGACACTCTTGTCCTAGAGAATTAAGATTGAAACTACAACCTAAAAGAAAACTTGATCTCTAACCTTAGAGATGCAAGTACCAAACTTGTGGGTGATTGTGTGACAATAGAGAGTTCTTATGTTCTCACTGTTCTATGGTTGGATGGATTGGGATCTCCCTAGCAAGAGTTATGGAGAAAGATTGCAAGTGAAAAAATGATAAATCTCTCAAAATATTATTTACTGAAGAATCATTTTTATGTTTAGCATGAAATAATTTTATGTTTTGCATGAAATAACAAGATAAAAAATCATAAAAAATAATTACATAGAGGAAACTCACCTGCTTCATCTCACTTCTTATGAGGATTTGGCTGATGATGAAAGACTAAGCTTGCATATTTCCTTAACAAGATAAAAAATCATAAAAAATAGTTATAAAGGGCAAACTCACCTATTTCATCTCACTTTTTATCCGGATTTGGCTAATGATGAAAGACTAAGCTTGCATCTTGCCTTGGAGATGAATGCTTTCTGAACACCTTATCCATCTCATCACAATAATGTATTCCTCTTGGAGTCCAATTCCATTTATGGTGTGGCCATCCTCTGCATCCAACCCTTTATTTGGTCCATACGGGTTGCCAGGCTAGAATCCTACTCAAACTCCATAAAGAAATTGGGGCATATGAGAGAGCTTAGCTCCCTTAAATATCTTGCACTCTATTAGCTTGACTTAAACCATGTTAGACGGAGGATCCAAACCAGAGAGCATGAGGAGATGACATTGCCGAGAAGCAGAAGAACACCAAAGAAATAGACCACAAGGCATTCCCATGCACACCACAAAGCAAGATTTATTCTACTTGTTTCCATAAAGTTAAGTACCAGTAACACCTCTTTCCGTAATTATCCTGTGGACACCTTCCTAGAACAAACGAGACAAGCAACAAAGTTTTTAGCATTGCATCCACAGCCATAGGCCGGAGAGATTTCATGCAGTACTTCCACTCAAGACTTAAACCATGTCAGACGGATAATCCAAACCAGAGAGCATGAGGAGATGACATTGCCGAGAAGCAGAAGAACACCAAAGAAATAGACCACAAGGAATTCCCATGCACACCACAAAGCAAGATTTATTCTACTTGTTTCCATAAAGTTAAGTACCAGTAACACCTCTTTCTGTAATTATCTTGTGGACACCTTCCTAGAACAAAAGAGACAAGCAACAAAGTTTTTAGCATTGCATCCACAGCCATAGGCCGAAGAGATTTCATGCAGTACTTCCACTCAAGAATATATGACATTTCACTACTAACTATAATGGTCCGGTCACCTGGAGTTGGTGGGAACGACCTGCTGCTAGAGTTAGTCTCCACTCCGGTCTTTCCCATGAAATGGCATTCACTTAGTAGGAAATCTAGGCGGGTTAACTCAACGAGTTATAGGGAGTATAAGAAATTACATAAGAATTATATACATGCGAAGTGAAACTATTCACTACTGTACATTAACAAATACACAATACAGGACAATACACAATGTACATATATATACACATTCCATGACAAAAAAATATTATCTTACCAAGTAATTTAAGAATGAAGAACCCTAATAGGTCAACATAAACATTCATTAAGAATGAAGAACCTAATAATTCGACATAAACATTCATTACAATGTTGAGCACAAAATTTATTATGAAACTTACAAAAATATATTATGAAACTTACAGAGCAGCAGGGGAACACCAAACCACGAGAAATTCTGGATTGACATTAAAAAATCCCCAAGGAAAAAACAAAATAAGATACAAGCTAAGTTGAGACTGCCCATCACATGGTCTGAGATACAAATTATGTTGAGACTGCCCATCACATGGTCTTTACATTTACACAGGAAAACAATATATCTCTGATTTGAAAACCAGTGTGTGGTTTCAACTGAGTTTGAGCGCAGTGCACCATTATTTGAATAGACTTTAAATTAATAAAATTTATTGATAATATTAAATATTTTTTCTGAAAAAAAACAAATATAAAAATTAAAAAACTGTAAGAAGTAAATACAAAATTATATTTAATATATAATGCAAAAATACTCCACTACTCATGAGTGGGAAAGGAAACAACCTTATTACTCCACTACTCATGAGTAGGAAAGGAAACAAACTTATTAACTTAGTTATAGCAGAGTTTCTCCAATTGCAAGCTTACACTATCACAGAGTATAGCAAGTGCTTGCTTGCAAATCCTATGGAAAGTTGATATCTGATCTATATGTAGCATTTGGTTGCCAATTCTTGGGAATAATGTTATTTACAATGAGCGTCTTCCTGCTAGAAAGAGTAGTTAAGCGGATAGAGAACGACGCTTGGAGAGAGCCACTGCTATTTAAAATCTAGTTTACACCCCATTTATGTTGCATGGGTTTCCATGAGTTAGAGTTTTCCTGCAAAATAAAACGGAAATAAGAAGTAAAAACAATATATATATATATATATATATATATATATATATATATATATTAATTAAACTAATTTTTAAAATTTTACTATGAACAAAATACCTACGTGTTTTAGGTCAACTGCTCCAATATCACCATCTCCTTTTAGGTATTGAATAAAAATAGCCAGATAATTATTATTTGCTCCCCAGTCAACGTGGAACGCAATATTCACACCTGAATATTGACAAGGTACCCTACATACAAGCAAAAACAAGTTGTGTTTTAAAATGTGCTCTATAAAATAATGGAGATGCATCAAATTAATGAGTTATTTTGGTAGATAAATATAGCTGGAACAATATTGGCACAATTCCAATCTTAAGCATATCTTCATCTCTACCAGGAGATGCAATGCTGTCAAACGAGGTACCGCTGAGGTCAAAGTGTGTTTTGCCAGATCTGCAAACTCCACTAGCAGGACATATATGAGTAATCACTACAGTCACTGGATTTCCAGAACAAACACCTTTCTCAGTGCACTTTATCTGCTAATTAGAGGAAACTTATGAGAACCCTAACAAGGAAAACTTCATTAATAAAAACTAGAACTGTAACAACACTTCAATCCATACTTGATAGCAAGCTCCATAGCCTTTTCCGTCTTTGAAAAGGACAGGACTCCCTGTAGATATTTTTGACTGAAAAGGGATCTCTTTCACTGCGCTACCATATCCACAAGCCCCCCTCCTATAACAAATAAACACAAACTTTTCAATCAAACTTTCATTTCCTAAATATTTTACAAACATATTTTATATATTTATTTGGTTTACATATATCACTATTGCTATTACCTTCACTTCCTGTGCCATGTAACTTACCATACCAGGTAGCAGTGGCAGGCTGCCAATCACTACCTAAAACGGTTTTGAAGCATAGTATTACACATGCTATAATTGCAACATCATACTTCAAAGAAACTCCGAACTTCATCATTTTCAAAACGAACCAACTACACAACACAAAAGCTTACAGTGAAAACCAAGTACACAACACAAAAGCTTATAGTATGCTAAGGGAAATTTCTGTGAGTGAGAGTATGAGTGAAGGATGTATATATTTATACTAATTTTTTTAACCAACTCTGTAGGGTTTTTCAAAATTTCCAATTTCAATTAATTCTTATAGATATTTTATGTTCTTAAGTTATTAATATTAATAATTTATAGAGAAATAATATTATAAAATGAATGAGTGTATTGTAATTACTTCCATCATGTCATTATGTAATGAAAAAGCACGCATAAGTAATTGTTGTCCATAATTTTAATGTAAATTAAGATATAAATACATAATAATAAATGTGAAGATTTAAATATTACAATTGGTTGTTGGGCGTATGAGGTAGATCTTGTAAGGTTATGTTGTAAAGTTTGTCCATATTAAGTTAGCCAAAAAAACAACTTCATATGGGAGAGATTTTGTAACTTATGTTAGTGACAAAATAATAAAAATAAAAAATTTAATTATAAGTCAAAATAAATTTGGGTCAAAAAAACAACCTAATCTTGTAACTTTTGTTACTAACAAAATAATAGAAAAAAAAATTTTAATTATAAGTCAAAATAAATTTGGGCCAAGAGATCATGTAAATTTAATTATTATTCATAATAATGATTGGATTTTATAATATTATTCATATTAATGATATTGGATTTATTCATATTAAATGACTATAATAAATCGACTACTTATTAATTAAAAGAATTTCAGTTTACTATAACAAATCAACCACTTATTAATTGAAAGAATTTCAACTATTTATATTAAAAATTTAAAAAAAAGAAGATTAACCTTAAACTCCTAACTCTATATTTTCTATCTTTTATTAATTTATAAAACATTAATTAAACAAAGTGTTAATGTTCTCTTATTTTCTATCATGTAAATTTAATTATCAGCAAAAAAAATGCGGCCATAAAAACAACCCAATATATTATCCGCAAAAAGAATTTGGCCTTGCACATGGTTTTACTAAAGAACCCATGGTTTTAAAACCATGTAAAAGGCATCCTAAACCATATACAATAAAAACATGGGTTGTTTAGAAGGCCTTGCACATGGTTTTAAAACCATTTGCAAGGCCCTCCTAAACCATGTACAATAAAACCTTGGGTTGTTTACGAGGTCTTGCACATGGTTTTAAAACTATGTATGGGGAGATGTTTTGAATATTGATATACTTTAAATTTATGCAATACTTGATAATCATATTAACATTATCCTAGATCTTCACTTTAAGTTATATTTAGGATAGTATTAAAATGTATGTAATCTCTAGGTTTGAAACAATTTAATGTTTGCATTTAGGATAGTATTGCAAGGTTTTAAATAAGGGTTTTTAAATTAAAGAACTGAAAATATAATTTAAATTTAAATCAAAATATAATTTAAATTTAAAGTAGGATTTGATTCCTTTGGGCCTTTGATAGAGCCTAAGATTTGGATCTAGAGTGATGCATAATTTTAAGTGTAAACATGGATATAAATACATAGTATATATAAAGATATAAGTTTTACAACTAGTTGTACATAATTTTAATGTTAAAGTGGATATAAATACATAAAAGTAAATGTAAAGATTTAAATATTACAATGGTTGTGAATAATTTCAAGTGTAAAAAAAAATATAAATAAATAATAAATATAAAGATTCAAATATTAACAATGTATCAATTCTTTCATATTAATGATACTTTCCCTAATAATAAATGTCAATGATTCAAATATTACGCCATATTATACCTAATAATCAATGCACAAACGATTCAAATATTACAATGTATCACTTATGAATGCATTGATATTAATGATTCTCTTTTTAATAATATTATTCAGATTAATGATATTGGATTTATTCATATTAAATGACTATAATAAATCAACCACTTATTAATTAAAAGAATTTCAATTTCCTATAACAAATCAACTACTTGAAAGAATTCCAACTATTTATATTAAAAATAAAAATAAAATTAACCTTAAACTTCTAACTCTATATTTTATATCTTTCATTAATTTATAAAACATTAATTAAACAAAATTTTAATGTTTTCTTATATTTTTTTAGGATGGACCCCAATTAAATATATTCAAAAGAAATAGGTGGATACACCTTGTCCTAGACACCTCAAGATTAATGATGTGCTAAATTATTTTAAGAATGTCAATTGTTTCACCAATTTGGCTCTCAAAATGGGACAACACCAAGTACAAATAAAAGAGAAAGACACCTAAAAACATTCTTGAAAAGGAAAGGTCTATAAGAATTTATAATACATTAATTAAACAAAGTGTTAATGTTCTGTTACATTTTCTTCAACAAAAAGGAGCGACCCCAATTAAATATATTCAAAAGAAATAGGTGGATACACCTTGTCCAAGACACCTCCAAGATTAATGATGTGCTAAATTATTTTAAGAATGTCAATTGTTTCACCAATTTGGATCTCAAATTGGGACAACACCAAGTACAAATAAAAGAGGAAGACACCTAAAAACATTCTTGAAAAGGCAAGGTCTATAAGAACTATTGTTAATGCATTGTGGTTTATGTAATGGAGTAGCTACATTTATGTGTTTGATGAATGAGGTATTGTATAGCATTATAATTCATTTGTAATATTGTGCTTGGATAATATATTCATTTATATCTCTTTACGGACCTTGAGCATATCTCACATCAGTTTGAAAAAGAATCAACTATTGAAAAACTTTTAAAAATATGAATTGTCTATGCAATCTTTAGAGTATTTAGGATATGTAATTGGTGGAAGAAAACTTAGGATTAATCTTATGAATATGGAGGTCATCATCAAGTACCTAAATCCTACTAGTGTCACTAAATTTAGCATCTTTGATGGGTGCTATAGTACCTTCAAAAGTTTACAGCATCTTTTTTTATTATCATTGCACTACTCCTTATCATAATAGCTAGTTCGATTAGTATAGTATTACACAAGGTGCAAGTGCAATGGCATACTTAAAACAAACTCTCAACCTCATCATTTTCAAATTCAACTAAGTGCACAAAAGCTCCTAGTATGCTCAAAGAAATTTCAGTGGGTGAGATTATGAGCAAAGTGTCACATACATGTAAATTCATAAATAAAAATTATGTTTAGAATTACCATTCTTACTCGTCGCAAATGTCCTTCTTAGTCATATCATATTTCTTATTTGTTTAACTAAACCTTTTTAAATGTTTGACACCATGTTTATCATCCGCTTGGCGTGGCTTCAAAAGACATCTTGGTCGCAGCCGTTACCAAGGTGATGTAAAAGGTTTAAATCATTGAGTTTGTTTGTCTAAGATTTAAAATCCTAGACCTACGGACCTAGTATTAACTACACTTGTAATGCATAAGGTTTTTGTGTTCAAGCTTAAGTTCTAACTTGATCTCATAAGGTAGGATAAGGGGTGCAACCTTATGGTTTACATGCGATGTGGAAAAAGTATGATGAGGTGACTTAAAGCTAAATTTTAAACCATGGCATAAGGATCTTAAATGACAAAATTTATAAGCAAGGAGGTGATGGTGCAAGATTTGAATATTGTTTAAAGTTTATTCAATGACATGGCATGTGACCATGGGAGACACAAAATTGATTCCATCGATGAAATGAAGGGTTTTAAATCGGTTTTAAAGATACTTTCATAATTTTTTTAGCGTTAGCCTCTAGATATTTTGAGCCTTGTACTTGGCTTGACAATTTGTTGCAGTACTATAATTTTGATTTTTATCTTCATAAAAAGAGTTGTAACTAATTTCCAACATGAATATATTGATTTTTATCACAACACCTATCAATATGTTTATTGTAGTTGTTATCTAGCACCATGGAATCACTTCAAAATTTGTCTCCAGAGAAAATACCTTCAACATTCTCATTTGTGTCTTCGGAGGAAGATCAAAAGCCTATTTTCGAGGTATTTATGTTGTTATTTATGTTGGTATTAGAACTCGATTGAATGACTTCAACATTGTAATCATACCATTTTGAAACATCTTAATGGTGTGCAAAGATTGCAAAGATTTGGAAAAACACTTAGAGCTATGAAAGACACCTACATAGACTCATTTGCTCATAAAGAAAGGGAAAATGATGTAGACCTCAATGGACAAGAACATTCTTTAGTGTCTATAGATTTCACTTGTGCGTTGAAGAGAACCAATCCTAATAACAATAGAATTCAATGCCATGGGAAAAATCAATCCACATTTTTTTGTCTTCGCTACACTGAGTGAAATGTTATTCTCGAGTATTTTTAACATCTAGTTTTTTCAAAAAGGGGATAAAATCTATCAAGAAAAATATTATCGATTTTGATGCAAGCTCAAAATATGTACACAATGAAGAGAGTCGAGAGTGATCATGTTATTTGTAGCTCATAATATAGCAAGGGGTCTTGAACCTCTATGGAACATTGTTGTTGAGGACTAGATGAAAACTTTGTCGATGGAAGGAAATGGATTCATAGTAAGTCCTTGTGATGGATAAGTGTTAAAGATAATACCCACTTCTTATAGGATGAGTGGATGGATGTGTATGCATTATTTTGGTTCATATTTCATTTAAATACTGGGTTTTTTAAGGTTACATCTATTGAGTATTCGAGACTTAGTCTGGTGGAAAAGCAATCACAATGATACATTACAAATTTCAAACAATGTTTTGGATGGAGAAATTTTAAACCCTTATATTTATAGAATCAGAAGGAACTCCAACAAGAAACACATTTAACTTTTATCCACATATAAAATGTTACACACGTGTAAAATGCTATACATACCTGTAAATTCATGACAACCAAGTCGATAGCTTAGCTCTGCATAATCTTCTGGAGGAAATAGAAATTAGGGGGACACTGAAGTATAGAATTGGAGAGTTGAGAGACCGAGTATACTCGTAAACCCAAAATATTATTTTCTTCACAGAATTAACCAATCTCTTTAAGTACGAGGAAGCTCAATCCATCCTACCCAACATTCTACCTTTGCTTCTCTTGCTCCTACCTGTGAAAAAGGTGGAACGTTCGAGTTGCCCACCACAGAAGAAAATGAGGAATTAGAGTCATGTGCAACCATTTCCCTCTGCAGAAAGATGATTGGAAGCAACACCATCTCTATTCCACAATATCCCAGTGCTCTTGAGTTGGTTTACCTTGCCCGAGGTAGGCGAATGCATGTTTGTGTATTTAACATGATTACAAAAAAAATCATTTTATAATTGCTTCTACATAACATAGATATATTTGTGTAGGTGAGGGAAAACTGGGTATTGTTTTCTTGAGGTTTCCAGAGACTTTCAGATATCATTCTTCGTTATGATGGTTCTCAAGGCATAGATCAGAGAGCCCACCGAGAGGAAGAAGAAGAAGAGGAAGAGGACTCAAGTCAAAAGGTGAGCTGAGTGAGGAGGGGAGACATAATAGCAATATTTGAAGGAGAAACCCATGGGTGCTATAATGTTGGGAACAAGCCTCTCTAAATCATAGCCATTGTAGACATAGGAAACCCTCATAAACAGCTCGGGCGAAAAGAGTTACCGTGTAAGCATCCTAACAAATTAAGTAATGATAATATTCAGTTAGGTGTATGACAAATTATTTTGTTTCTTTTAGAGATGACTATATGCATATTGTGCAACCATTCTCTCTGGCTGGCCCTCCATTCTAGTTGCCTTTGTCTCTACTACCTAACCCCCTTCCTCTGATGAGACAGGTATACTAAGCGGCCTAGGTGGACTGTGGGAGACTAGGAGTGTTGATTCAAATGATTCTGACCCCAGTAAATCAATGTAAATTGGAACAAATCCTAGAATCCTAGACTAACTAGTATAGGATATGATTCATGAGCACAAACAAAGGGCAACGTGCTGCTAGCCCGCTACCAAAGATCCAGCATCTCGATCTTGTGGTGGTTATAATAGAAATGTCTGGCACTGGGTGAAACCCTGGTTTGGAAACTTACATACCCATTGGACTAGGTTAGGTTCAAATATAGCAAATATTGCTCAATGTATTGTAAATTGCAACTTCTAAGTTCTAACCCAAAAAAAAACACCATTAGTTTTTCCTTACAGATCCTTGACAGTGGAGGGTTATCAAATCAATTCACCATCCATAGATATGACTCATATGAGTATTTAATTTCACATCATATACTCAAATACTCAAGTGACTTGTAAGTTGTGAGATCACGTGATTCGGTGAACAATAAGATGACAGATGGAAAATCAAGTTGGCATGTGGCATCGTCTCATACCAAGATTTAATGAAGTTGGTGAATCAGTAATGCATGCTAATGCCATTAAATGATTTGAAAGTGAACATCAAATTGTGAGTCACAATCTTGACTCATCGACCTGAACTTGGCACTAGGTAGCCTAGTGGCCCACCGTGGTCTGTATCGATTGGGACTAAGATCCTCATCCATGATCCGACTATTCAAGGGCACTTGGGAAGACTTTGAGTCTCAACTCTCCCACAGTCCACTGAATCCCTGGATAGGCAAATTTTGTAGCTACCCTTCTGTTGCAAATTTACTGAGGTTTACTCAATTTCATTATTGAAGTGCTGGAAATGAAACTAAATTTTTTTGTTTCATGGTAAAATTCCTTTTGGCCTTCTATGACGTTTAAAATGGCCTTTGAAGGGCTCTGAAGGCTTCAAATTTGAAGCCTGGTCACCTAGAAACTTTAAATCCCCATGGATCAAGAGTTCACTTTATCAAGAGTTCATTGAAACATAAAATCCCTGTCTTTTATTGTAGTTGACAGGAACTCATAACTTGGATAGGCACTGAACAAAGATTTATTCCAACTTACGACAGCACACACCCCCTCATGGGAAGTGAAAATCGAGACCCACGTCATCTGAGAATAACCAATAAAGACTCTGAAAAATCAAAATTTAAAAATATTTTTAATACAAAAAATTATACGGAGGCAAATAACTTCCTATGTGAAAACTTAATGGAAACCGATGTCACCTCCGACCAACCAATAAAAACTCTGAAAAATCAAAATTTAAAAATAAGTTAAATATAAAACATTATAAAATTTGTCCATTACCAAAAGAAAATTGCATTGTACGGAGGCAAATAACTTCCTCTTGAAAACTCTATGTTCCCCATTGGGGACATAACAATAAATGGGTGATCACAGTGGTTTACATACATATGTATTCGAATCATTTTGCAAAATTTGTACAGAGACGCAACAAAAATTACTTCGAAATTTGTGAACTATTTTAACCTTTAAATAGGTTGATGATTATTGGCTTCAATATGACGGGTAACACAAAACTAGAGTATTTTTTAAGGATTTTAATATTATACTGAAGTATAGTATTTTAGGCCATTGTTAAAACAATTATTTTCAATAGTATAGTATTCTAGGTGATAGTATAGTATTCTTACCCTGCACAAAACAATTAATTTCAATCAATCAAATGTTAAAAAATTGTTATCAAATGTAGAAAATTGTTATTCGACAAAGAACCTTTGTTCTGCACTGCTATTTTGATGCTTAAAGAATGGCATGATAAACGTTTTTTATTCATTCATCCTTGTGGTTGATAAGTTACAGAGTTTATTCATTTGTCAAATAACTTCCTCTTGAAAACTCTGTGTTCCTTGTTGGGGACATAACAATAAATGGGTGATCACAGTGGTTTACATACATATGTATTCGAATCATTTTGCAAACTCGTACAGAGACGCAACAAAAATTACTTCAAAATTTGTGAACTATTTTAAAAATTACAAGGTTAACCTTTAAATAGGTTGATTATTATTGGCTTCAATATGACGGGTAACACAAAACCAGAGTATTTTTTAAGGATTTTAATATTATACTTAAGTATAGTATTTTAGGCCATTGTTAAAACAATTATTTTCAATAGTATAGTATTCTAGGTGATAGTATAGTATTCTTACCTTGCACAAAACAATTAATTTCAATCAATCAAATGTTAAAAAATTGTTATCAAATGTTAGAAAATTGTTATTCAACAAAGAACCTTTGTTCTGCATTGCTATTTTGATGCTTAAAGAATGGCATGATAAACTTTTTTTATTCATTCATCCTTATGGTTGATAAGTTACAGAGTTTATTCATTTGTCAAATAACTTCCTCTTGAAAACTATGTGTTCCCCGTTGGGGACATAACAATAAATGGGTGATCACAGTGGTTTACATACATCTATATTCGAATCATTTTGCAAACTTGTATAGAGACGCAACTAAAATTACTTCGAAATTTGTGAACTGTTTTAAAATTACAGAGTTAACCTTTAAATAGGTTGACGATTATTGGCTTCAATATGATGGGTAACACAAAACCAGAGTATTTTTTAAGGATTTTAATATTATACTTAAGTATAGTATTTTAGGCCATTGTTAAAACAATTATTTTCAATAGTATAGTATTCTAGGTGATAGTATAGTATTCTTACCCTGCACAAAACAATTAATTTCAATCAATCAAATGTTAAAAAATTGTTAGCAAATGTTAGAAAAATGTTATTCGACAAAGAACCTTTGTTCTGCACTACTATTTTGATGCTTAAAGAATGGCATGATAAACTTTTTCTATTTATTCATCCTTGTGGTTGATAAGTTACAGAGTTTATTCATTTGTTGTTGATAAGTTATTATGATTCAATTTTGGAGGATTCTTATAAGTGACTTTTGTTTCAATTGTGATTCATGGAAGACGTTCATGGTTAATGTAATGTTAGTTTCATTAGAATTATAAATAAATAAATGAAAATTTAATACCTCATATAGTATTCTATTTGGATTAGATTTATTCTCTTCATGGCTCTTTTAAATTGGTACTACTTACAAGTGGATGCTGATATTCTTAGTTTTATACTTATTTTTCTTAAAATGAAAAAAAAGGTTATTTGTTTTAAAATTTGTATTAATTTGTATTTATAAGTGAATAATATTTTTAATTTTAGTTAATTTGCAAAATATTTAAAATATATTCTTAATTTTAGTTTTATTGTTAAGAAAAGTATTTTTAATTTTAGTGTTATTGTTAAGAAGAGAAGATTGTTCTTAATTTTAGTTAATTTGGAAAATTTTTATAATGAACAAAAATACCACTTTATCCAATTTTTAGTATTATTGTTAAGAAGAGTGTTCTTAATTTTAGTTAACTTGGAAAATTTTCTCATGAAAAAAAGTACCACTTTATCCTTAAACATATGAATGCCTTCCACTAGGCATTTTGTTATAAGACCAATTTTTATATTAGAAAAAATAGGAAATCATTTATCATTTATGCTTGATTAAGATTTAGTTTGTTATAAATCAATTATGGGTGTGTTTTCAATTCTAAATAAAATTATTCACAAAACATTATTTGAGTGGAGAGAAGTTGAAACTTCAAATCTTAAAGTAGTAGTGTAGGAAAGAAGGGAGCAAAATGTGTTTAAAAGTTTCTCCTGAAGAGATTCTTGAGAAAAATGTGTCTAAATATTTATTGTGAACAGATTCTTAACACTTCTATCCTAAGAGATTTGCACTTTGGTACTCACATATGCATATCCACTTAGAGGTGTTTTGTGTAAATTCCCTCTCATATTAGCCTAGATGTAGAAACTCATTAGGATGCCTAGTGTTTAGAGGGATTCTATAGGTTTGTCTTCCCCCTTTGTCTCCATTCCTTGAGCACCTAACTTCATGGGTTCAGTTGGGGGAAAAAACCTGCCATCTTAGGTCCATGATTACTTAGGATGCCTTAATTCATGTACATGACCACCCAAACCCATTTGGTATTTGTTATTTATGTAATCAAGTTGGGTAAAACTTCTATCACCTTCTTGATCCTTTGGTTCTTATTATATGACATATATTCATTTATGACATTGCCATAATCAATCTGTAAGTTATCATAATAGGCAATCTATTGAGCCTAAAAACTTATGGTATCATTATAACCAAAATGACAACACACTCAAAATGTGTGGTATGAAGGTTCCATACAATTTGGGTACATTGACAACTAATCCAACATGACAATGATCACATCAATGTTGACAAGATCCTTGAACTAGAGTGGTGAGAAAACACATTGACATCCAACTCAAGGTTATAATACATTATCTTTAATGCATATCCACAATAATGAAGTTGGCTCATTAGATTGAGGCCAAGTTTATGTTGTCCATCATTCTCCCTTCCCTAATAGAAACAAAAGTAAGGTTCACGTGCTCTATGTGGCTTCTACAATCAATATTACACATAAGAAGTACAATAATGTCATGTTAGGTGTGTTTTCTCTTAGTGTAACAATAAGTATTTGGAAGGGAATAAATATGCGGAATAGTCTATCTTCTTGAACTTGAAAGGATATACAATCTCCACGCATGTGCTTGTTGGTGTCACCATCCCATATACATTAGGAGTGGAAAGTTAAATCATGACATGTATGGTTCTCTTTAATTCTAGAACCACCCAAAACTTAAATTAACCATAAGTTTGATGTGACCCAATTTCTTCCCATATGCTCTATTCCCATGCCATTATTGCAATTGGCAGAACAATTTTATAGAGATTTATGTCACAATTTCAAAATCAAATGTATGCACATGATTATCAACTCTCTACCCCCTTGTATTCTATTAGTTTAGACAACCTAGATGTTGTTCTTGGCCCTCCAATGCCTTCAAACTATTGACACATTTCTATGAACTTTAAAGCATTAATCCTATAGTCTTAGTGAGATGGTCATACTCATATACTCAATGGGAGGAAAAGTACTCCTAATTAGACCATCTATTCTCATTGGATGGAAAAAATACTCAAAAAGTGTATGGGGTCATCTTCTATCTCTATGGAATTTTGATGATGGCCCTTCTATTATTCTTCTATTGGAGTTGCAAGCAATCATGTGCAAGTGTGGTAATGTATTTAAAGAGCCTTCTTTAGGAAACCCTCCCTACATTTATTATAACCACATCATTTCCTTGATTCCATCGATCATTCTCTCGATATTATGCCATAACAATATCCTTACTAGCATACAACTCAGATTGAGGAGTTGGGGTAAAACACTATCAGATGCAAGATTCATTTGTCCCAATCAAAGTATTTTCTACACTTGTCATCTTTGTACAAAATAAATATGGATCATGATGGCTTTGTATAAATTATAGGGAATTAAAGACAAATTTCACATTCATGTAATTAATGAGCGTTTTCCAATGAACCCCATTGGAATGTCTGCTTCTCCAAACTTGATATTCAATATAGCTATCATCGAATATGAATCCAAGAGGAGGATGTTCCCAAGACAATGTTCCAAACTCATGGCGGTCACTATGAGTTCATGGTTATATTAAATCTCCCTATAGCTTCCAAAGCCTTATGAATAAGATCTTCAAGCCATACATGTAGAGGTATCACTCTAGTCAATTTTTATGACATCCATATTTAGAGTGAGAAATCTAATTTCTCGTCTCTTATCTAATCCATACATAGTTCCTTAATTCTAAGAAGAGAATTGATTATATGCCAAGAGATGTAAGTGCACTTTTGATCTACAAGAATTAGGTCCTATTAAGGGTATGGCATTTCTCAAGAATGGGTCAAAGTTTATTCATGAAGGATAACAAACATTACAACATGGCCCATGGTTAAAACATTAAAAGATTGGGAGTCTTCTTAATAGGCGTCATTGGATACTACAAAAGGTTTGTTTGAAACTCTACCAACATATGGACCATGATCAAAGTAATTATTAAAAATAAAGGACGAAAAATTCATTGGAACACGAAGGATCTAAGGATCATGCTCTGTAAGGACCGATCCTGGTCCCCAAAATTGATAATAAGTTCTAACTTGTTTGAAATAATTTATTTCTCCTATTTATTTATGTGCTTCTTTTGTTTGAATTGGAGGCCAAAGTCCATGTTCATTGTGCATATGTGCGGGTATAAGAAGCAAAAATATATGTATTAGTGATCAATTTAAAGCATAAAATTTACAACATACAGTAGTAATAGAAAAACATGTACATCTTTATTTTCAAATAGATTATATAAGAAAACTTGTAAATTAGTAGGAAAGTAGGTGTTTGTTAGTAGTTTTCTTTATAGTTTTTTCCATGTTGCTTTACCCTTCCAGCTTCCTCAACTTGGAAAAGCCCAACTGCTCAAACAAATCTGCCACCCTACCTGCTACGAACAACCTTTCTGACTTCCTAGCTTCAAGAAACTATGTTTCTTGAACCCCTAAGCCCAAAACCTAAGTCCAACAAGTCCCAAAAAATGCTATAACCCCCCCTCCCCCAAATCAATGAAAAAAATCCACCTTTGTTTTTTTCTCCAAAACCTTCAACCCCCTCCACCCCCTCCATCCCATCCATCTCCCTTCCTTTATCCCCTTTTCTCCACCATCTAGATCCCTTCATTAGTAACCTTATCCCATCATTAATGTCTCAACTCCCTTTACATTTTCCATTTAATTCCCCCCCCCACTCGAAACATGGGTTGTGCCTCCTTTAAGCGTAATTAAAATAGTATATATTTAATGTTTATCGGTACATATCAATGCAACATTTATTAGTTTTACTACATAAGCATCTACCAACCGATTTCAACACAAATTTTGAGAATATAAAGTTTATTATTTTAATAATATATGTCAACATAAATGTTGGCAGAACAATGTACTTCACCAATAAGTGAGACATAGTAAGATACTTCAGCAATACTTCAGACATCATAATTGATTTATTATTATTATTATTTAATTAGTATGTTTTAAAATAATATACATATTTGTAATTAATACTTAATTAATAATTATTTATTATTGAACTAACTCTCTTTTGAGCACAAATTATAATTTATCTAACTAGTGCCATATTCAACAATCAATATTAGTTACAATTAAGACTTAATTAATATGCATTAATCAAGTTAATAATAATCTAATTAATGTTAATCATCATTATTAACACTTGTTTAACATTTGTTAATCAAGTTAATTATCACCTTATTAACACTAATTAACATAATTAATACCCAATTATTATTAATATATCAATTAATAATAATCTAATTAATATTCTTGCACCATTATCATTGATAAACCAAGATATTGAACTAATTAAGATCGATAATACTTATTTATCATTTAGTGACCAAGCACTTCAATCAACAATTAAGTTAACAACAATCTTATTAAACATATTAATCATCATTAACATTTATTGACCAAGTTATTAACAATCCTATTAACCACTAACTAACATCATTCACATTATTTCACCTTTATCGACCATAATTAATAATTAACCCTAATCACAACTAATTAACCATTCATTTATAATCTTAACATAATAGTATCATTTCATAACTAATAAAGGAACACTATTTATAATGTGACCATTCACAACCATGATGCATCCAAGCCATAATTTAATAATGTATTATACAATTCATACAACATATGTAGATGATCTATGTAAGCATAGTTAATGCTTACATACCTCGTGTAGGTATACCAATAGTACTTAACTATACATCACACATAATTACACAAGTTATAATCTACCGACGCATACTTAACATGAATTTGTAATGCCTAACAGATTACTAACTTAAATCTTAATAACTTATGACAGCAACACATTGTTCTTAGTTACCATTTAGTAGTTCAACAAGGTTTTAAACACACTTATAATTACTTAAATTTATCTTCATAACTTCAATGGCACTCCTGTGTACCTACTTCCTTCTGTCTAATTCACAACTAACTTCCACATCCTATCCTTCCTAACCACTTATACTATGAAATGAGAACTTTATACTAAGAACGAGAACTCTAGGCATAAAAATGATGATTTTTGCAAAAAGAAAAACACCAAAACACCCCCCAAATAGAAAAGTGTTGATACCCATATACATGTTTTTTTTCGGGGTTAAAAATAGAGCCATGGACAAAACATCCTATACTGTCATTTACAAAAACTTTAAAATCAACTCCTAAATTGGAAAAAGAAATTTTTCTACAAAAGAAAAATTACAACTTTTTTGAAAATTGCATATTAAACAAAACCAATATTTCATAAATAATTTCACCACTCTAACCATATAAAATCAAATAAATTATGATGTGATTCATAAAGAAATCATATGTTAGACCATACCAGAAAAAATTCTTCATATATATATTCAAAATCTCCTTTAGAGTTTCAATTACGAACATCATACCAGTTAAAAACATCTAAAATGTTTCATTTGGAATTATTCAAATTCATCCATGGATTCTGACACCCCATTAGAACCTACATTTTCTGCAGATGAAGGAATGGACGAAGATGTAAATGACCCATATTATTCTCTATTATCAATGGGTGCACCATATGAGTCTACATTTATGCCCATCATTTCAGCTGTCATATTCCTTCTTGATCTACGGTTTGGTTTAGCAGACTCCCATTTTGCAAATTCTTCTTTTGGAAACAACTTCTTAATAATGTCTATAGTCTTGGAGAGAATAGTGTCCTTCTTTGTCAACTTGAAATCATAAACAAGTATATCAACTTCCTCTAATTTCAAGATGTCAATGCGACGACGATTTATTTTTTGAACCTTTATTTTTCTCTTTTTGCAAACTCTTTTCTCAACCACCATCTCTTTCTTGTACACACCATCAAATGTGTGTGTATCTATTGCATAACAATGTACTTATATTGATAGTACTTTTTCATTTTCTTTATTGACCTTCATAACTTTTGCAATCCAGAATGAATAATCACATGCACAATCTATATCCAAAACTGTAATCATGCAACCCTCCTTGATATCTTGTATGGAGCCCCTGTAAAGGTATTCCATCTCTCGACACTTTGTAGATGATCTTCTAGAGACAATATGCATTACTCTTTCCTCTACTTGAGAAAACTCAACACCTTGAGGTTCAACATTTGCTTCCTCATTTTCATTTGATACTTTTTGTGGCCAAGTAAATGGAGACTTCAGATATATATCTCCATTTGTAGAGTTTGAAATTATGTCACTCTGCTCCATGAAAAAAGACTCCCACCAAACAGAATCATCAACATCAAAGTACCCATATGTATGTTCGATGGACTTTTTGATTTCTTCCAAGCATTGAGAAGAATCGACATCTCTATTGTGTCGCCTTGCATTATGAATCTCTGCAGATGATTGAAATAACAATAAATTTGAAGTACACATTTAACGATCTGGGATGAATTTAAAAAATGCCAAACCTGATGCAGACCCCCATTCTGTGTTAGTTGATTACTTATTTCCCCACGATAGTGTTTTCCATCAATATTTTTTATATGAAATTGATGTTGAAATCTAATTTCATTAAGTTTTTCAATGCACCTTTCTTCACCATGTGATCCATTTGAGTGAATCCATTTGAATGCCTTTCTAATAAGAACATTTCCCTGGTTGCGACGGATGAACATATAGCTAATGTGTTGACGAAGCCATTAGCCAGAGTGAAGTTTGAGTACTTCAGGGAGAAGCTTGGTGTTCTCCAAATCGAGGTTCCTTCCAAGGGGAAGTGATGAGTCTGTGAGCCATTCTGGCATGGTGAGAGCATTGGTTCCTTCCATCATCAGATGTAAGGTCTGAGCCATTCTGTCATGGTGAGAGGACTGGTTCCTTCCATGTCAGATATGAGTGCTGAGCCATTTTGATATGACTATAGGATTGGTTCCTACATGATCAGATATAAGGGATATTGCCATTCTTGGAATGGAGGTGCCTAGTCAATTACTAGGAATACTTTTTCTAGGACTGAGGGTCATTCTGATATGACTGTGGGATGTGTTCCCACATGATCAGATATGAGTTCATGGCCATTCTGATGTGATTGAGGGATGTGTTCCCACTTGATCAGATATAAGGGTTGATGCCATTCTCTTGGAGAATGGAGGCACCTGGTCAGTTACCAGGAACCCTCAACCTGGGGTTGAGAGCCTTTCCAGCATGGTTGCAAGATGTGTTCCTGCATGGTTGGATGTAAGTGCAGAGCCCTTCCAGCATGGTTGCAGGATGTGTTCTCACATGGTTGGATGTAAGTGAAAAGCCCTTCCAGCATGGTTGCAGGATGTGTTCCCACATGGTTGGATGTAAGGGAAGAGCCCTTCTAGCAAGGCCGTAGGATGTGTTCCCGCATGGCTAGATGTAAGTGCAGAGCCTTTTTAGCATGGTTGCAGGATGTGTTCCCGCATGGCTAGATATAAGTGTTGATCCTTTCCAATAGGGTTGTGGGATGTGTTCCCGCATGATCGGATGTGAGTGCTAGGCCTTTCTGATGTGATTATAGGATTGGTTCCTACATGATCAGATGTGAGTGCTAGGCATTCCTTTCTGACATGGTGTTGGATGTGTTCCTCTCATGGTCATATATAAGTGTTGGGTGGGCCATTCTGACTTGGTGTTAGATATAAGTGCTGAAGAAGACCTACATGGAGGCTAGGCCTACAACCAGCATGAAAAAGGGCTAGCTCTATAGAACTTCCTGTAACCAGAAGAATCATGAGATAACACCCGTGATGATTTCAGTGATGATGATCCAGATCGAGTGATGATCCAGATCCAGAGATGATGCTCCAGTGATGATATAGATCCGGTGATGATCTAGATCCAGTGATGATCCAAATCAAGTGATGATCCAGATCCAGTGATGATCCAGATCTAGTGATGATTATCCAAATCGAGTGATGATCCAGATCTGAAGATGAAGATGACTTTAAGATGATGAGGAATTGATGATGATCCAGATGATACAGAGAAGAATACTTGTGCTGATAAATTGTGTTGAGAGAATACCTTCCTAGTTAATAGGGAGTGTTGATATAATTGTAACTTCAGAATGTATTCACCTGTATATCTTATGTATTGTACCCCGATGTTTATTCCGGGATGTGTCTGTAACGTACTTGAGTCATGTCATGCCCCGATGTTCCTATTGGGAGGTTCTATAATGTAAAGAATTCATGTCAAGTCATTTTGGGTAACCCTCCTATTGATCAAGGGTTAAATTCCCCGCACTTCTGTGGCACTAGGGTTATTAGACTCTCCTAGAGAATTCGGCCCTAGTAGGGTTTAGTCAAGTCGAGAATTAGTATAAATAGAGAGCTAGCCTCTCTATTTATCACACACCCACTCACACGCAGTTGTAGCGCATAGCTGAGGAAGAAGAAGACACTGTGGCTAGGAAGAAAGAGGTTACTGCTATTGGGAGATCATCTTACTGTTTTGGGGTTTTACTTTTGGTGTTGATTCTATCTCTGAGGAAGTTGCGGGGTTTTCTCCATTTATGGTTTCCCCGAGGAAAAACATTGTGTTCATTGTCTCTTGTGTTTGATTTTTGTGCCTTTTATTCTCTCACTTAAATATACTAATATAATGCTAGTTTAATGTTAAAAATCTAACACTAACATGGTGCTATTAAGGATGCAAATATGGCACTAACGGGGGTGTCATTTAAGAAGCAAAAGCAGACACTCGCTAGGAAGCAAAGAAGGACGTTATTTAGGAAGCAAACATCGACATTCTTTAGGAAGCAAAGTTGGGCGCTATTCTGGAAGCAAACCTTGGCATTGTTTAGGAAGCAAAGTTGGACACTATTCTAGAAGCAAAAAAAAAGACGTTATTTTGGACGTCATAAAGGATGCTATTTAGGAAGCAAAAAAAGATGTTTTTTGGGATGCTTTAAGTTTTGTCCATGATGCGTCCCATTTAGTGTCTAGTTCAACCACTCAATGTTAAAAAAAATTAAACTAAAAAGGGACGCTAAATGGGACGCTAATTCAAGGATTTGTTGTAGTGTTTTTAGATTGAAACGGATGCATCGGACTATGCTTTGGGTGCAGTGATCACTCAGACCGGTCACCCAATCGCTTTTAATTATGAAACTTTGAATGGCATTGGCATAAGGTATTTTACATATGGATATGAATTGTATGCCATTGTGCAAGCCCTTAAGAAATGGAGACGTTACATCCTTGGGAAGTAAACGATCATTTTAACTGATTATAAGCCTTTACAGTTCACGTCGTCCCAGTCAAAGCTACAAACAACTCGACAACTCAAGTGGATTAATTACCTACAAAAATTTCAGTTGGTAAATAAGTATTGGAAATGTAAATCCAATTCCTCCACCAATTGTCTCATCCCACCACCCATTACTCTACTTTTTACAGTGATGAGTATGCAAGGTTACGACACCACTATTTGGCTAAAATTGTATTCAATAGACTACGAATTTTCTACAATTTATCGACAGCTTCAAATCGACACATTTTCTACTACCTACTACTTCCTAAAATATACCTTTCTATACAAACTTGGACAGCTTTGTGTACGGACCTGTGAGCATCAACAACAACTCATTTGGGACGTGCACTACAACAACAATGTAGGAAATTTTGGATTAGCAAAGACTCTTGTTATCCTCCAAAAGTATTTTTATTGGCCTTCACTTAAATCTGACGTCAACAGGTACATTCAATCGTGAATGGTTTGTTCCATTTCTAAATCGTCGGATCGACAACAGGGATTGTATACGCCTTTGTCGATTCCTAGTCGAGCATGGGAATCTATTTCTATGGACCAACTGGTGGGATATCCTACTGCCAAACATCAACATGACACGATCTTAGGAGCAGTTGACATATTTTCTAAGATGGTTATTCTCATTCCATGCAAGAAGACTATGACAACACAACAGACTGCACAACTCTTCTTCGAACATGTTTGGAAAAACTATGGCCTTCTGACGACCATCATTTCTCAGTTACCCTCTTACAACAAAATTAAAGCACAACAAGGGAAGTCAATATGGGTTCTCAAAATGACACCTGGAAACAATGGATTCAATCCCACAACCCTTCACCTCTCCCTAGTGGATACATACAACCCCCTCATTTTTGTTGCTTCCATAGCCAGCTCTTGGAATTTAATTTGCATTATAAATATTTACATTTTTTTCAATTTCTCGTGGCTTACTAGCACATGGATTGCTAAATATAAAATACTTTCCTTTTAAATTCGAGCATTCATTAGCGGGTCCTTTGCCTTGAGATCCACGGTAGGAATCATACATCGCATATACACAATTTATATATAAAACCAATACATTCTAAGGGTTAAAATGGGGGCATTATAGTTGCATCTTTTGAGCAGTTACAATTAGAAGCATCCAAAGTATTGGGATAAAAATGTGATATATATCAAGCACTCTTATAAAAGATAATTCCAGACTTCCATTCGAAAGTCGCCCTTTGAAACTTGTTTTGGATATCTGCAGCCTTCACCCCTAGATGTTGTTTATGGACATCAAGGGAGAGTGAGAGAAGACACCTCTTGTGAAGAATTAAGACTTGAAAAATTCATTAATAGGATTCAACAAATCCATTTGCATGTACATGAGACATTGAAGAAGTCATGAGAAAAGTACAACAAAATGCATGATCAACACAGAGTTGAGAAAACTTTCAAGGTGGGAGATAGAGTATGGTTGTACTTGACTAAGGAAAGACTACAAGGTCTTGGTAACAATGTCAAGGAACTATAATACAATGATTTTGAAGTGTTGGATAAGGTAGGAGATAATGCCTTCAGAATTTGTTTACCCCGATATATGGACATTTACTCAGTAGTGAATGTGGAAAATCTGAAACACAATGAACCTTCCATGTTGGACTAGGAACCTAAGAAGGTCTTACCTTCTGTAGAGGAATTATCACCAAAGGTTTAAGCAAAGTTAGAAAAAGACATGGTTTCACAGAAGATGTCCAAAACAACCAAGAGAGAATATTAGGAACTCTAACAGGTGGGGTTGAAAGGAAACTTTCCAGCCAAGGCTAAATGGTACACCACAGAGAAGGTAGAGGAAAAACTTCCTCACCTCATTTAGTAAAATATTTTGGGGACCCAAAGTTTCTCTAAACTGGGGGGTCTGATCCAAAATGGATCAATATATATTTGGCATATATTTTGGTGCTTTCAGGATTAAAGTATTGGGTGAATTGTCTTGTAGTGTCCATTTTAGGGGAATATCTCACTTTGTAGTTTTGGGGTCCTTAACCTTTTGGGGTCTATTTGAGGGTTTAAATGATGTTTTATGGGGCCTAAATTTCTATGCTAATGCCACTTCATGTGTTTCCACACTTCGATACCTTTCCAATGATCAAAGAATCACCTCAAACTTAGTATGTATGAGGAATTTATGCCTCATGCAAGTTGACCTATCGAGTTGACCACCACGGTACCGATTAAATTCCACATCAACTCTTATTTCTCACACATGTGGAGCCAATAATTTGTGGACATTCAAAAACATTATAGGAGCTCCAAAAACCTATCCCTGATCAAGAGTTAGGATATGCAAAAACTCTAAACCTAACCCTAGATGGCTATCAAGATATGTTAAATATTGGGACACTAGGAAAAGAAGGGGTTCCATTCTTTTGATGTTATGTATTGTTTCATAGTTGAGAAACATCATGAGAGTTTATACTAGAATAGAACATAGGAAGTAGGATACCATGTGGTATCCATTCTAGCTGTAGAGTCATAGGAAATTCCATAAAGAGTATTCTGTGTATTTGTAGTGCATATTTGGAGGAAAAAATAGCAACGCATAATCCTCACTTTTGCTTGGTTTTTCCCCTTAATGACTTTTCTCAAGGTATATCTTATGGTTTTTTTTGTAAGTTGCACAGATCTTTGAAAATATAAGGACAAAATGTACAAAATTATCCCTAATCATTGGAGGTCTCAGGAGGTGAAGCCACCACACAAGCCTCTAAAAAACGGAGGGCCGTCTATGAGAACCAGAGATGAGATTATTCATGACTATAAGACTTGCTGAGTACCAAGTTTTAGAAAACATAAAAGACATAGAAATAGTTATAGGGTTCAAATTTAAAAAGAGACAGAGACATAAATAGACTTGACAACTATTGCATAGAAACCTGAAACGATAAGTCGTTTCTATAAATGAAGAGAGCATTCTTTAAGATGAGGGTTTTTCCTCGATGATAGGGCATGCATATCGTTCTTCATGCGAAGGGATGGACATCTTGGTAGTGGCTTTAGGAGCAGGTCAAGGTGATTGCTGCTGCTGTTTTGACTTTTGGCCTATCATGATATTCAAACATTTGAAGAGCGGCTCCATTGTCGAGGGGATGGGGAAAGGTGGTGCCTATGGAGACGCATTCGTGCAACCTATCACACTCCCACTTCCACCTCCCCCACAACCAATGTGCACAATGCCCCTAGTCGCACTTCCACTGCCACCTCCTCCCAGTCCACCATGCCCTGTGATACCAACTGTGCCTTTCCATGCGAACGTATTATCTAGGGTTGTGAGCTAAGAGTCGATTTCGGCCATTCTGGATTTCATGACAAGGACAGAGTCCCTGGCATCTGACCAGTAGCTGAACATATCCTCGACTAAATTGAATAACATATTTTTAATGAGCCAATAGTGATTTACCTAGTTTCCTTCCTGTCTGGAAGCTAGCTTCTAGTTGAGGACCCTTGCCTCCCAGTCTTCAACAAGGATGCAGACCTGAGGAGAAATATGGTTTTCATAGTCTACAATGATTTGTAGGCTGCATCCACGCTGGGATTCACCCCTGCCTGAGCTAGCACGATGTGGTGTTTTCCTCTGTCTCGACATGATAATCAAGCTGAACCTTGACTCACTGAAACCTACAAGCTGAGCACTGCAGAGAAACCCCAACCCAACAAAGGCACCACGTTATGGCAGAGGAAAAACTTTCAAGAGCTCGGTGAACCCAGAAATTCTCAGAGCCAAGCTTAACCCAACAAGGATGGTGAAATAATTCTCCATGGTGAAAATAACCTCTGTCTTCCCTGCCAAAGTACATATGCATGTTGAATATCCCTGCGAATCCATGAAATCTGGGAAGAGTACCAGGTGTCACCAACCCTTGTCGTAGGTGCCGAAGAGACATACAGTTCATCTCCCACGTGTGAGGAATGTCGAAGGATCTGGGAGCTCATGATGTCATAGTTGATGGACATGTCGAGCACATGTTGCTTGCCACGCAGTGGGTGCACAGGCCGAGGTGTGGTACACGGATGAGCGTCTGTGTTGTCACCTGCATCCGTGATGGACAGGTCATACCTGGCTAGATGTCTACATTTGAGCAACATAGTGGCATCAAGGGGATCCTACAACGTGCCTTCCACCAGGTTGTATAATGAGTTCACTCCCGAGTTATCCAAGTAGTTTGATAAAGCATTGGCTTTCTTGTGCACGTGGTGAAAGGTGAGATCTTGCATGCTCTATGGGAGGGTGACTAGATGACTTAAACCATGCACGAGGAACCAATTGGTGGTGACTTTGGAAACCGGCGTGCCATTGTGAATTTTGGCAGCCAGGGAAAGGATGATCGTAGAGTCACCTTCCACAATCAAAGGAAGAAGATTTCTTCTGAAAACTATCGTTAAACCTACTACCATGCCTTCCAATTCTGTGGCATTGTTGGAGTCAAGACCCATGTCATCGTAGAAAAGATGAATGATCTCTTTGTTTTGGTCTCTAATGACTCCGTCAAAACCAGCTTTTCCTGGGTTTCCATTGGAGGCACCATCGAATTTTATTTTGAAGATGTCCGCAAGGGGAGAATCCCGCTATAGGGGGCTTGCAATACACATCATGGGATTACTAATAGCAAGAGGGACGATGGTGGAGTTGAATCTAAGGCCTCCAAGATTATTTTTTCACTCTGAGAAGTGGGAAGCTTAGCAATCGTCCAACCTTTAGAGTGAATGGTTTCCTTAAGATTATTTTTTATCGAATCCCAGAGCGATCTGACTGTTCCTTTGGTGTCCTTAAAAATTATGTTGTTGCGCTCTTTCTAGGTGCTCCAGAACATGAATCTCTGGGTGAGAGTCCAAATTTGGTTGAGGATTTTGATTTCAAAAGGTGAATCCATCCATTGTTGAAGAGAATTCGTAGAATTACCTTTGATTCTATTAGTGCAGCGAAAAGCTTCAGCAACGTAGTCCCACAAAGAGCTAATGAAGGGGAAAGCATCTAGAAGGTGGTCTATGGTTTCCTGTTGTTCATTGCAAAGACAACATCTGGAGGGACCTTGGAAACCTTTTCTAACCGGATTGTCCCAAGTGAGTATCCGACGGTGCATAAGAAGCCAGAGAAAATGAGAGATTTTGGGCCAGTGAGAGGCCTTCAAAATGTGGTTCCAAATAGTAGTGGCCTGGTTGTCCAGGGGGGCTAACAAGATATCATAGGATTCTTTGACCGAGAAGGTACCCAACAGCCTATGTCCCCAACGAATGATATTTGTACCAAGATTTTGTTTGAGACGACGACTGCATATTTCGGGCCAAATTATGTCCGTTAGATATTTACTGGAAGACATGTGCAAAGTGGAGGGATCTTTCCACTGGAAAAACCCATCATTCGAAGCTTTCCAGTACTCTTCTACTTTGAGATGCGCATTGAGTTGAATGTAGTTCTGACTGTCAGGGTAAGGGAGGAGACTTTTTGGACTAGGTAATTGTTTCCAAGAATCACACCAGAAGAGGGCTTTGTCTCGATCTTTTATTTCCCAGAAACTATGATGTTGGATGAGCACTCTGTGCTTGTTGGCCTCCTTCCAAATGTGAGATCCTGGAGTATCCTCGTCAAATCTGATCAGGGAATGAGGGATATAATCCAGGGCATATTTTTTGTTCCACAACTTGGTCCAAGGGGAGTCGTTTTTAGAAATCTAGTTCCACCAAATTTTTTTCAAGTGCGGTTGATTGTTCAGCTCGGGATCTCTGATGCCAAGGCACCCATTTTTTTTTAATAGAGCTTATCCCAGCTTACTAGTGCCCAATGATGATTATTGGTGTTGAATCCCCAGAGAAAAGACCTCTGTAGATATTGGATAGCTTTTAAGACCCATTTAGGGGTTGCCAAAACTAAGAAGAGGTATAAAGGCATGGATTGCAGAGTGAACTTGAGCAGGACCGCACGACTAGGGAGATTGAGGGAGCAGAAGGTCCAAGAATTTAGACGGTTTTCAAGTTTGTCCAGAAGCTTCTTCAAAGAGGCATGCTTGATGGCCACATCAAAAAGAGGGATTACCGGGGGCAAGGAACCATGGGAAAATGGAATCAAAACCTATGTAAGAAACAATTACAAAGGGAAAGAATGACATGGGATTGCAAATAGAGGAAAGATAACCGTTGATTTCCCAACCAAAAGATATTTAGCGGGCAATTAGAGGACAAGAAGGGATAGTCCATTGCATGGAGCACCAGCGAGATGAATTCCATGCAACTTTAGAAGAACCATTGATAAATTCCTAGAACAACAGCAGGAGCATAGCAAGTATGAATTCCTAACCATTATACACTAAGTTGTAGACATGAAAGCAATCAACAAACTGGAATGGAAACAGGAAACACATTTACACGTAAAGGAAATTACATGTTGGGAAAAGCAATGACACATGAATCTTTGCCATGAGAAACAGTTCTTTTACTGCAATTTATTCATACACAAGTATCAAGTTTTACAAATGGGGAGCCTCAGCTCGGGAATGTTTCCCAATCCAATTCACTAACTCCCTTCTCCCTCTATCGGGAGCATTTTTATACAATCCTATTCCTGACACTACTTAATTAAAGCTTTTACAAGTCGCCATCAGATGTTAACAGTGCAAGGAGTGGACTATCGCCATGTTTTACTAATATAAACAAACATCATGGAGATGCGGTGCATGATAACGTAGGCTGACAGTGCAGAGCCCCATACCATCCTGCTTCGTGAAAATGACTCCCATGCGGCATGCTGACGATCAATCATCCACACAGGCTATCCTAGACCTATTTTTCATCTCCTTGTCCAGCTGGTGCTATCGCTCAAAGGCTGACAAGAAGTCTTGAATCCCTTCCTCTACCATTCTTTCGACCTCATCCTCTGTCACGTAAAACTGTTATAGGAGGAGGCTAAAGAAAAGGTGGCCAAACGCTTGGTGACGATAAGCGACTTAAGAATCTTATCATCCTTGTACTATCTTCTTCCTCTTACAACGAGGATTCTTTTGCGAGCCATGCAGCCAGGTGTGCATTTGACCCTCTCCTCACCCACGACCAAACAACCAAGTGGAGCCTATAGGAATGGTGTCGAAGGCTCTGGACCCACCTGGTCCCAGTATGAGAATTTGCTCCAAAAATTCTGCCACCACTGTGAGCTGGGACTTCGGAGGTTGTGACTGCAGCTGGGAGTGTTGGAGGGACATCACTGGGATGTCAAAACCCATGCACTACACATCCAGAGACTGGGTTGTGTAGAAGCGGGTGAAGCCCTCTTGGTATTTCACATCTGTGCCCCGGTGGTTGGTGATTTTTTTGTGTGGATAACCAAAACATAGATTTCATGTCTTCCTACCAAGAGTACCCCTTGTCAAACCAATTTCTTGAACCACACAGTCATGGTCGTCTATGAAAGACTTCGACACTTCTCGGAATTCAACCCTCTATCTCTTATCATCTACATAGTTCCATTTCTCAATGATCTTCGGAAGATGGTGTTATATAGTGTGAGCAGGAATGGCTTCGGGAAGGGCTATACCCTTAAAGTAGCTGTGATGGTGGCATGTGTGGAGCCAGGGTGGGGATTTTCCCTCCTGATGTTCAATCATATTATCTGTTATGGCTAAGATTCTGAACCATTTTCGCGTGGCTGACAGGCTAGTTCAAGGGTTGCGGATTTGACCATCTCCTGCCCTTTCAATTACCTTGATGGCGATGTCGAGCTTTTTTAGTTCGTCGCATCCCTCGGCCTCGTGTAAATTCCAGGTCTGTCGCCTCAGCGAATCAAACCTCTATCTCTCTCACAGCTTCCTTCCAAATGAACCATGTGCCACACTTGAGAACCGGGAAAATAGTGCCGCTTGACAAGACTTCCACCTCAGGCATATCCCGAATGGCGTCGAAGGAATCGGCCAATCTGCAATGGGGAAAATTGCACGCGTGAATGCCTCCTCCACTGTCATCTCCACACTGGATGGGAAATATGTACCTCAGGATTTTTCTCAGTCATCCGATCAAAGGAATCTTTTATGTCCACCGTCCACATTCCACTCATCCTGCTGTCAACTTTTCTCTTCTGCACATCGCAGGCAGTTCTAGATCATGACACGTTTTTAACAATCGATCGAGATCGACCTTTCATGCAGCCGTCGATCCAAGTGGGCCCCACCATCTTTCGCAATGGGAAACTTAGATGTTTGTCCGTGCTAGTTCGCATTACGAAATGAACCATAGCCATATATTTATCCCTTTTCTCATCTCGGTCGTCGATCTTCGTGACCTCTACCACTTTTTCGCGATTTGAGATTGTGGTTTTACCTGCACAAGTATAGATCGTGAAATTAATTTGGGCTTCAGATCTTCCCTGGATCTCATCTCAACCGTCAAAGGCCTCCGATCATTAGCATGTTTCACAATCCAGGACAGAAGTCTTGATCGTGCATATTTGCTCATGCGAAGCGATTTGGAGCTGTTGATCCACCTTCGATCAATTGCAGCCTTTGATTATGAACCCTACCCAATGTTAACAGGACACTTGTTGCTTTCCTCGTTGAAGGGTGGTCACATGAAATTCGAGGGACTAGGACCCCTATTGAACCTCCGTCAAGCCCTTATATCAATCTATTAAAAATGGAGTGTTACATGTATATTGCTTGAATTTTTAGTGTGCTTAAGTATTTTCAATATTCTTTTGAGTTTAGTGTCCAAATCTGCTTATACCATGTTTTACTCGTGCAGAACAAATGGATTTTTACGGCTTCGCTGATGGTGCTTGCCGCCACACCTTGAACCTTGCCTCAGCTGCTTGGGTTCTCTATTCCCCAGCTCACAATTTGGTCAATTCAGTAGTGATTTGCATTGGTCCAACTACCAACAATATCACCAAGTATCAAGCAGTCATAGGTCTTCTGACTGAAGCTGCATCCCAGGACGTTCGTAACTTGGTAGTTTTTATGGACTCACAACTAGTGGTTTGTCATTTAAATCATGTCTACACTATCAGGAATCCTGTGCTTCTTCATCTCTTCTGGAGAGTACGTTTATTGGAAAGGTCATTTGAAGCCATTACGTATAGGCATATCCCTAGGGAAGACAATACAATTGCCAACTCATTGGAAAATTACATCCTAAAATGGCATATTTCCCATTCATGACATGAAAATCAAGCATGGTTCACTGTAAATAAACTGTAAAAAGACACATAAAACTCATGTAAATACATTTTCCATTTGAGACATATAAACACCGAAATTAAAAG
>LPNX011196527.1:96805-117790 GCA_001517045.1 Pseudotsuga menziesii
AGCAATACATCAGCTTTCAGTAATACATCATGCAGCCTATCATCTAGTGGTGCTCGTGGTAGCACATGACAGCCCAAGCTACTCTCTGTAGTAGTCTACAGAAATGACCTAGTACTCCTGCAGTGGGCCTTTGATACCTCAGGGGGAGGTCGTTGATCGATGCATCTAGTATGTCTAGGGTTAACCTCTCTAGGTTCTCCTCTAGTTCCCCCGTCACGTCATCACTTTGTGGAACAAAACGAGCTCATGCTCGCCTGTCCAAAGGGGAAGATCCCCCAGGTCATACTGCTTCGACATCTGCATGAAAAAATTTAAGTCTTGTTACCACACATAAAAAATATAAAACATAAAAACATAAAAACACAATTTCCATTTTAGGGTTTTGTTTCTTGCCAATGTCTCCCCATTGTGCACCAAGTGGAAGCGGTAGATCAGGGTCGCCCCTAAAATCAGTACCCAGGTATGCGTAGTCCTCAACCATGAGGAGCTGGTATCTCAGCCATCAGAAAAATGGGTCTCCAAACTTCACCCTACCCCTACCTACTCCTGTGCAGGCCATGATCCCAACCCACCTCAGCATGCAAGAGTCTCTCGCCCTCAACTCTGTGAACACTACCTTGGGTCTCAGTTGGGGAACCCGCTCAAAAAAGAAACACGCTAAAATGGATCCGAAACCAAACTACTTCAACTCTCCCTGCCGACACTTGATCAGCTGGTCTTTGAAAACCGATAATAATTCCTCCTCCTAGTTGAAGACTGTGGATGCCATATCCTCTATAGCATAAAGCATGTGTGCACTAGAATCCTAATGAGCCCCTTGGCTCCCCACTAACCTCTGCATGGTAAATAAGATCGTGCGAAGAGGGCCATCCACCATCACCTTGATTGGAATTTTCTTCCCTGATGTTCTAGTCCCTGGAATGCAGTGGCAATTTATCAATTCCCAGGTGGTGATGTCCCCTCCACGGGAACCAGTCAATGAGATAGGAGCACCCCATCTCAATAAGCCTGTCAAGAAGTAGATATCTTCTACTTCAATCATCAACACATGAGCTCCCACCTCAAAGTATTGTTGCTCCAGATTCCACATGTGGAGAATATGTTCCAGTAAACACTCATCTGACACCATGCTAGGTGTGCGGAAGAATTTCAGAAGGCCACAGTTCCTCAACATGGATATACATCTCGTGTTTCTTTTGGAAAAAGAATCATCATCATCATGTTGCCTCTCTTTCCAGATAACCATTTTTTACCAATGGAAACCTACCAAAAACAATCATAAGACTAATTAGAAACATAATCAACCTTTCAAATTACCAAAAATCATCTATTTTGGCTTAACCACGTGTTTTTCTTTACCCACGGCCGGAACCGCTCGAGTCTCGTTGAATACAGGCGGTGGCACCGCCTGAGTGAAGAGTATTTGGTGCAGTTCTTGTGGGGTACCGCTTATCCCACAAGGGATAAGAGAGGTGCCTGCATTTGAGGTTTTAGGGCTCCCTCAAGCTGCCCAAAACTTCCCCAAAAATAAAAAATGAAGACATAAAATGAAAAGAGTGAGGTTCAAGCTCTTACTTGGCTCTCACGACGTGTAAATTGGACGATATACACTCTCGGAATCACCAACTGAAAATCTGGCTAAGAAACTTCTCCAAGGGCTCTCCACTGTTGGTAAATGGTAAAATGTTTTGTTTTTTACTATTTGGGTGACTTTTATAAACATTTTTAAAACCATTTATTACATGAAACTATTATTCATGATCCTTTAATGTCATTTATTGGAGAGTTTAACGGTTGTTTTTTAAGTCATTGCAGGAACAAAAGCAGTAGCAGCAAAATTTTTGGGGAGTTTGTTTTTGTCTTTTTCGTACTACCATAAAACAGAAAAAGTCTTTGAGCATTTATTGCGACACTTTGGTCATGCTCTCAAAACTTAGCATCAAAGGTACGAGTCCTTTTTTTATTCTTTTCAGACTCGTAAAATCCATCATCATGAAAAGAGACCTAATGGAGTCCTCTTTAAACTCTTTTTGGGCTCCTTAAATACGGAAATATTTTCGAGTGATATTGTCTTCTTCACGCTCATTAAAGTACTTGAAGAGTCATTCCTCAGACGGTAGGTTATCACTTTTTTGGTTCAGATGAACTATTTACGAAAAAGGACCCTTTGGAGTTTTCTTTTGTTGTCGTTCAGACTCTCTAAACATGAAGGATACCGAGTTAACTTTCATTGGACTCATTAAATTAAACATTGAGAGACCCTCTTTTGGGAATGAACCCCTCCTCTCTGAGGTTCATAAAACATATGAGTTTGGACTTGTCTTCGGATGAGCTACAACGAGTGTTTGTTACCCTCTTTGGACTCGTAAAAACGAAAAGAGGCACTCATCAGTCATGATGGAGAAATTAAGGGAAGGGAATCAATTCATTTTGCAAATAAATGGTAGTTTTTCATTACCTTTGAACATGGCACTTGTCTGCATTTCATTCAGTCAATTGGGTATTCAGATGGCTTGCAAAGTCAATCCACTTCCATGAGTCATGTAAATCCTTCGAGTCTTCTCAAAAGAATGCAATGCCTTCTGTCATATTGTGTATCTCTCTAGTTTAGTCAATGTAGCCAAGTTTATAAGTCGTGTCACCCAATGTTCAAAGGGAAGTTGAAAAAGTTTACCTCTACAGTCAAAACAACCTCTGTGTCAGTACTTTTGAGTCAATCTTATGGTTACCTTATTCACATCATTCCAGGTGTCTATAATGTTCAGGGAAGGTCTTCAACCTTTGTCATTCACTCTTTTGTTCTGGATCTGAACCATTCAGACCAGAGGAACATCTTCTATCCGCAGAAAGTGATATATTCCTGAAAACAAGAGTGCTTCTCATACTTGAAGAAGCATGACATGGAGAACTATGTCAACAAAGAATTTAAAGATCTAGAGGGAGATGAAGTCAAAGAAAAGCACAAGAAGGACCAAGTCAAAACAAAGATGAGTATTTCCATCTCCATTGGATCTCACATGTATCATGTAATATACCTAAATCGTATATTATTATTATTAATTAATTAACTGATTAGGTTAATTAGTATTAATGGTCAAAGTTCACCTCTTTTCAAGGTCCAACCATTCATAGGTTAGCTTCCATATATAATGTAAGCCTGTCAATGCAATAAATTATTAATTCAATAATAAATAAATATATATTATCAATTATGGTAATAATGTAAGGATGAATCTTTACAAGTGGTATCAGAGCTTTAGGCTTTGGCTCACACTTGGCTCACACTGACGCTGGAACTCATCCCATTCTAATCTCATATCCATCACTCAAAACTCTCCCATGCATACCTATGCACCCCGCTCCAAGACCTTACTTCTCCCCACCATCTACTGCTCCTCATTTCCCATCCTCCCATTGTTGCGCTTGCTCCATGATTCACACGCCTCACCCTACATCATGTTCTTTCCCAAGCTACCTGATGCTGCATCTTCTACACGCCCATCTCCATCGCTTCCCAACCCCAACTTCCCACACCTGCGTTATCTTCTCAACACACTTTGTTTCCACCCACACCAGCTCTCCACACGGATCCCCCCTTCCATTGGTTGTTGCTTCACGTAGATCCCACCCACACGAAACTCACACCACCACATTGATCCACCCCTCTACACCTGCACTCGACCTTTCATTGCTATCCTCTGCACACAACCCCCTTCTCATCCCTCCACATGCTAGCCTCAACACTGTCCCTTCTCATCCCTTCTTCACACGCCAACCTCCACCTATCAGAGCATCAGGCTCAAATCTCTACAACTCATATACACTCACTCACATCACTCAATGATCCAGTCTCTTGCAACAAGTCCCCCCACACTCTCTTCCCTATGCGTCCACTTATCTCCCACTCATGCTCCACCTTCCTCTCAACCACCTGCGTTGCACACTTCCTCCCAAATCCTCTAAACACTCATGCTCTCCACATTGTTCCCACTCAAATGCACATTATCCATGAATCTCCATGTTTCTCTCACGTACACCCTACAACTGACTCCCTATTCTCTCACTCGTTCACATTTCTCATGTGGCCACTCCACTTTGCTACATGTCCATATCCACCTCTACGTGCAGTCACTACTGCAACCCATCCTCCTTTCTCATACCTTGCTTACTCCTACTGACAAACACATGCCATCACTATCCACTTGAATCCACCTCTACGCCCTACACCCCACTGTTCCATCTACAAATCCTCCTTGCTTGTAGTAACATTTTGTCTTCGCTACCCCAAATTATCTTCCTTACTTCCTCTCATGCCTCTCCACAATGAACTCTCCCATTCACATCTCCATTTCCATTCATGCGCTCCTGCATCCAGCTCTCCACCCTCTCCCCACTGATCTCCACCCACATTGTCTATTTGTCATCTCCTTCTCCCACCAACTATGTCCATGCCTATCCGCTCCTCATACTCCCACACCCCTCCTTGCACATAGCCACCTCCACCTCACGCTGCACAACCTCCTCCACCTTCGGCTCCTTTCCATTTCCTCCACGCTGCACACCACACAAACAACTGCTTGCGCAGTCTTCTCACCATTTTCGATGCCTTCCACCCGACATTGCTTCCGTTCACATCTCCAGTTGCATCTTATCCTCAACGCTCCCATTCAATGGTTTCCATGTTCACGATTCAGCCTCCTCACCAATCCAAGCAGCTGCCATTCCATGACAACCCTACAAAACAAAAACAAAAAGCAAATCTTAATTATATATATATTATAATAATAATAATTTTATAGAATATTATTTTTATTAACATCTTATTATACAAATTTTATAATACATTTAAAATATATATATATAATATAATAATATTTTGTTATTATAATATATATATATATATATATATATAATTTTCAAACCAAAAAACTATATATTAAACTTTATATATAGTTTATAAAAATAATAATAATATTATTAATTAATTAATTAATTATTGTTATTATAAAAAAAATTGAATATTTTGGATAAAACAAAATGGTGTTCAATAAAGTCCTTTATGGTTTTTTTAAACGAGATAAACCAACAAAGCTAAGAAAAAAAAATTAAATGATTTTAAATGGGATAAAGAAATAAAACCCAAAGAGCTTGAAGTGAAAATATCGGCTATCAACATGGTGGCACAAGTTCTACATGAAGATATAAAAGAATTAGTTAAAGAACTGAAAAATGTTAATGATATAGCGTCCAAAAGAAGAACCTAGGGAGCATGCAGGCAAAGAAAAACTAGAAAGACATCAATCCTACCCCTCAATTCAGTTGAAGGAGGAAGATTATGTGGCATCTCACCTTTCATCCAAGGGAATGCAAGTTGTATGGCACTTATGATAGCAGAAGAGGTTACTACCCCCAAGAAAGAAACGGATATGAAAGAAGCTATTACAACTTCTGATGCTCAGGCCAAATAGACATGGCATATGCATCAGCAGTCACGTCAGAAGAAGGGAATCCTATCATTAAGGAACAAGATATGCCGACTCCCAAGTTCTCAGGTCATGACAAAACAAGGGACTATGACCAGAAAAGAAGATGTTATGACTTCCGAGTTCTCAGGTCAAGAAGTGTTGGAATCTACACCCTCAACAAAAGAAGTGACTTTGACTCTCGAGTTACCAAATCAAGAGGAACAAGGGACTACTGTGATGCCTACGTATTCAAGTAGGGATGAATATAAAATCGCTACTACCCCTAGAAAGGAAGGGAAGCCAAAAGAAGCTGTTGCGATTTCCAAGTGCTTAGGACAAATAGAGAATACATTTGCATCAGCACTCACATCAGAACAAGGGATTCCTATCATAAAGGAACAAGTTATGTCAACTCCCAAGTTTTCAGGTCAAGCAGAGATAGGCTTTGCATCGACACTCATGGACAAAGAAGGGACTACGACTAGAAAAGAATAAGAAGTTACGAATTTCGAGTTCTCAGGTCAAGAAGTACTGAGATCTACACCCTTGACAGAAGAAGTAATTGTCAATCTCGAGTTATCAAGTCAAGAAGAACAAGGGACTACTGTGAAGCCTACGTATTCATGTAAAGATGAATATAAAATCGCTACTACCCTCAGGATGGAAAGGAATCCTGGATGACCGACTCCTTATACCCCTCCTCACTCCACTAATTTTCTCTATTGCAATTTCTCTTTTACTTGAAGGTACGTTTCATAACTATTTTGGGCTTCAAGAACTCTTGGTCCCAAATCTAATTTGCAAACACTTAAGGCTGCTACATGAAATTTTCTACTAAGGGCCTCTACAACCTTATTCTCTTTTCCTTTTACATGTTTGATTTCAAAATAAAAATCACACAAAAATTTCAGCCATCTAGTTTTCCTAGCATTTAAGCTTGGATGATCAAACAAATACTTTAAACTCATGTGGTATTTCCTAAGCTCGAAACTTATTCCCAATAAATAATGTCTCAACATCTTGAGAGCATGTACTATGGATGATAATTATAATCCATGAGTTGCATAATTATTTTCATACTCTTTCGATTTTCTTAACTCATAGCAAATCACAAATCCTTATTGCATAAGCACACCACCCAATCCTTCAATGTGAGCATTCGTACAAACTACAAAATCATTCTTTGGATATGCAATCTTCAAAATAGAAATGCTAGTAAGCAACTTCTTCAACTGTTGAAAGCTTTCTTTACATTTTTCAAACCATCCAAAATTTACATCCTTCCTCTGCATCGATGTAACCGGATGAGAAATCTTGGAGAATCCCTCAATGAACCTTCTATAGTATCCTGCAAGACCCATAAAATATCTAACATCTATAACATTATTTGGAGTAGGAAAATCCATTATGGCTTTGATCTTTTCTGAATAAATTGAGATTCCTTATTCTGAAATAAAATGAACCAAATATTGTACCCATCTTTGAGAAAATTTGCACTTTCTTAGCTTTGCATACAATTGGTGCTCTCTAAGAACTTGAAATACCATTCTTAAATGTTTCCCATGATCTTCTTCATTCTTTGAATAAACAATAATTTCATATAAGAACACTAACACAAACTTGTCCAAATATTTGCTAAAAACATTATTCATGAGGTACATGAATGTGGCAGGTGCATTGGTAAGTCCAAGCGACACCACTATAACTCATAATGGCCATCCCTTGTTTGGAAAGTTGTATTGTGAATTTCTTGTTATTTTATTCTCACTTGATGATAACTAGATATCAAGTGAATTATTTAAAACACTTTGGCTTCCTTCATTTGATCGAACAAATCATTAATTTTGGGCAATGGGTACCTATTCCTTACTATCACTTTATTTAGCTTCTTGTAATCAATACACAACCTTAAATTCTCATCTTTATTCTTGACAAATAACACATGCACTCCTCAAGGAGACACACTTGGTCTTATATACTTCTTGTCCATTAATTCATGTATCTGCATCTTTAATTCTACTAGTTTTGGTGTGATCATTCTATAAGTAGCTTTGGAAATTGCTACTTCCCTTGGAACAAGATCGATTGTAAAATCATATGTTCCTGTTTGGTGGTAGTATCCGAACTTTATCTGAGAAGAAATCTTTGAACTCTTATAACAACTGATAAGGTTTTATCTTTGGCCCTTTGTCCTCTAAAGAATTTGATATAGGGGTTGCATATAATTGACAACCTTTCTTGTAAAACTTTCTTAACTATAAGGCTGAAATATGCCTTACTGAAAATTGCTTGGAAATTCCTCTTACCAATATCGACCCTCCTTCTTCATCAATGCATTCAATATATTTTTCAGAACAATATACCTTGGACCTATGCTTTTCCAACCAATCTGTACCAATAAGAGCATCATATAGGATCCTGATACTAGGACATTTAAATTTACTTATGTGAGAATTCCATTAAACTCTATGGGGTATTCCATCACCACTTTACCCACTTTTCCTTTTGTTCTTATAAATAATTGAACTAACCATGACTTATTATGCTTCATTTTTCAAAGAGAACATTCAACCAATTTTGGAGAAACATAACTATGAGTAGATCCTAGATCAATTAAAACATAAATTGATTGCATAGAAATACTAACTTCAACTTCTGCTATTGTTAATTGATGGTCTCCCTAATGATTATCCAATGCTACATAAAATTGGGGAGTTTCCCTTCCCATATCCTCCACTGTAACTGTTGCTTCTAAGTTATGCAATCTGTGGGTGTTCTCTCTTTGATGTGGAAAGTATTTAATCATGTGGTTCTATCCATATCCCGAACACTAAAGTGGTCCTTTTGTTCATTTTTCTACTGCTAATGTCATCTTAATTGCATTTCATGCTTGTTGTCCTTGTTGGAAATTTCTTGGCTGATTTTTAAATGGAGGCTTGAATCCACTTCTCCTCAGGTCAAACCTTCATTTTGGCTTTCCCTTACATGTTTGATGAACTTCTAATTTTCCTTTGCTCTACTCAAAGTAGTGCTTTTGCATTCTAATGGCTTCATCAAGGGTTTGTGGAATAACAAAATCAATCCTCTCTCTGAAATTTTGATGCAGAATTTAAGGAAGCTTTAATTTTTTATCATTTCATCTTTAATGTAATCTAAATATCTCAACAGTTCCAATAACTTGTGGACATGTTATTCCATAGATTTCCATCCCAATTTTAGTTCATTGAAAACCTTCCTTTTGTTATCATAATACTTGGCAGATAGGTGTTTTTTCCATGGAATACTTTTTAAATCGCTCTGAGTTGATCCTACTTTCCTTGATTCATTTTACTTGCATGAGGTGGTCCCTCCAAATTAAAGTTAGGTTGTTGAGGTTGTAAATGGAAATTCTATCCTTTTCATTTCCTGATTAGTCATAATTCCTAAACTATTTATTCATTCCAAGAAGCCATGCTTTCACCTCTTGAACTGTCTTGCTTTCTCCATCAAATGTGTGAGACCTTGCCTTTATAAATTTTCCTTCTAGAATCCTTTTAAAATTCCTTATTATTTCAAACCTGCTAGAAGAATTCTTTGGGATGCTTCAAGAACCTAGAAAATCACATGACCTGCTATAAGAAGATCTTGACAAGGATAATTGCATGCCATGCTCAAAGAACAATTTCTTGGATTTGGAGTCCTCTTTCTAGTGTGGCTTCTACACATAGGGGATTAACCTTGTTGAGCAATATATTATCACGTTCATTCATAAAGGGGTGGTTTTAATTGTGAAAATTAAGGTCAATATATTGTAGGTATTAGCGGCGGGGAATAGGATATGGGGAGTTTATAGGTATTGGGGTTGTGATTCCTGTAATTTTCACTTTTGGGAATCCAAAGCATGCTAAGAATTGATGCCTGGTTGTTCAACAATGGAATGGGGATGATGGAAAACAATTTCCCATGAGGGAAATTGACTTCTAGGTCAAACAAAATGAGTTTGTACTCATCCATATGAATTTTTGAGTTTTCTTATTCTTCATTAATTTCATGAGTTGATTTCTCAGTTACCCTCTTACAACAAAAGTAAAGCACAAGGGAAGTCAAGATGGGTTCTCAAAATGAAACTTGGAAACAATGCATTCAATCCCACAACCCTTCACCTCTCCCTAGTGGATACATGCAACCCCCTCATTTTTGTTGCTTCCATAGCCAGCTCTTGGAATTTAATTTGCATTATAAATATTTACATTTTTTTTCAATTTCTCGTGGCTTACTAGCATATGGATTGCTAAATATAAAACACTTTCCTTTTAAAGTCGAGCATTCATTACCGGGTCCTTTTCCTTGAGATCCACAATAGGAATCATACATCGCATATACACAATTTATATATAAAACCAATACATTCTAAGGGTTAAAATGGGGGTATTATAGTTGCATCTTTTGAGCGGTTACAATTAGAAGCATCCAAAGTATTGGGATAAAAATGTGATATATATCTAGCACTCTTATAAAAGATAAGTCCATAATTCCATTCTAAAGTCACCCTTTGAAACTTGTTTTGGATATTTGGAGCCTTCACCCCTAGATGTTGTTTATGGACATAAAGGGAGAGTGAGAGAAGACACCTCTTGTCAAGAATTAATACTTGAAAAATTCATTAATAGGATTCAAAAAATCCATTTGCATGTACATGAGACATTAAAGAAGTCACGAGAAAAGTACAACGAAATGCATGATCAACACAGGGTTGAGAAAACTTTCAAGGTGGGAGATAGAGTATGGTTGCACTTGACTAAGGAAAGACTACAAGGTCTTGGTAACAATGTCAAGGATCTGTAATACAATAATTTTGAAGTGTTGGATAAGGTAGGAGATAGTGCCTTCAGAATTTGTCTACCCCGATATATGAACATTTACTCAGTAGCGAATGTGGAAAATCTGAAACTCAATGAACCTTCCATGTTGGAATAGGAACCTAAGAAGGTCTTACCTTCTGTAGAGGAATTATCACCAGAGGCTTAAGCAAAGTTAGAAAAAGACATGGTTTCACAGAAGATGTCCAGAACAACCAAGAGAGAATATTAGGAACTCTAACAGGTGGGGTTGAAAGGAAACTTTCCAGCCAAGGCTAAATGGTACACCAGGGAGAAGGTAGAGGAAAAAATTCCTCACCTCATTTAGTAAAATATTTTGGGGACCCAAAGTTTCTCTAAATTGGGGGGTCTGATCCAAAATGGATCAATATATATTTGGCATATATTTTGGTGCTTTCGGGCTTAAAGTATTGGGTGAATTGTCTTGTTGTGTCTATTTTAGGGGAAGATCTCACTTTGTAGTTTTGGCGTCCACCTTTTGGGGTCTATTTGAGGGTTTAAATGATGTTTTATGGGGCCTAAATTTCTATGCTTATGTCGCTTAATGTGATTCCACACTTCGATACCTTTCCAATGATCAAAGAATCACCTCAAACTTAGTATGTATGAGGAAGTTATGCCTCATGCAAGTTGACCTATCAAGTTGACCACCACAGTACCGATTAAATTCCACATCAACTCTCATTTCTCACACATGTGGAGCCAGTCATTTGTGGACATTCAAAATCATTATAGGAGCTCCAAAAACCTATCCCTGATAGAGAGTTAGAATATGCAAAAACCCTAAACCTAACCCTAGATGACTATCAAGATATGTTAAATAATGGGACGCTACGAAAAGACGGGGTTCCATTCTTTTGATGTTATGTATTGTTTCATAGTTGAGAAACATCATGAGAGTTTATACTAGAATAGAACATAGGAAGTAGGAGACCATGTGGTATCCATTCTAGCTGCAGAGTCATAGGAAATTCCATAAAGAGTATTCTTTGTATTTGTAGTGCATATTTGGAGGAAAAAAGAGCAACGCATAATCCTCACTTTTGCTTGGTTTTTCCCCTTAATGACTTTTCTCAAGGTATATCTTATGTTTTTTTTTGTAAGTTGCACGGATCTTTTAAAATATAAGGACAAAATGCACAAAATTAGCCCTGATCAGAGGAGTTCTCAGGAGGTGAAGCCACCACCCAAGCATATAAAAAACTGAGGGTCGTCTATGAGAACCAGAGATGAGATTATTCATGACTATAAGACTTGTCAAGTACCAAGTTTTAGACAACATAAAAGAAATAGACATAGTTATAGGGTTCAAATTTAAAAATAGACAGAGACACAAACAAACTTGACAACTATTGCATAGAAACCTGAAACAATAGGTCATTTGTGTAGATGAGGAGATTATTCTTCGGGACGGGGGTTTCCTCGATGATAGGGCATGCATATTGTTCTTCCTGTGAAGGGTTGGACGTGTTGGTAGTAGCCTTAGGAGCAGGTCGAGGTGATTGTTGCTGTTGTTTCGACTTCTAGCCTATCATGATATTCAAACATTTGAAGAGCGGCTCCATTGTCAAGTGTTGGGGAAAGGTGGTGCCTATGGAGATGCATTCGTGCAACCTGTCGCACTCCCACTTCCACCTCCCCAACAACCAATGTGCACAACACCCCTAGTTGCACTTCCACTGCCACCACCTCCCAGTACACCCACGGGGACTTCACTTAGTGAACCTGTTACATAGCACGTGCGATCGTGGAATATTAAAGAATACCCTTAATTTCAAGAGATATTGACCCAAACTCTTTTTGTTGAAACCCCCTCCCAATACTTAAAACCTCCTCTCCACCCCTTTTTATACCTCAATCCTTATAAACCACCCTACCCACCCCCACCTTAAACCCCTCATCCCCCCAATACCTGCAATATATTGGTTCGATTTTTTATAATTTTAAAACCCACAATATGAACTAACGTGATAGGATATTGATCAACAAGTGAAGCCCCCGTGAGTACACCATGCCCTGTGATACCAACTGTGCCTTTCCACGTGAACGTATTATCCAGGGTCGTGAACTGAGAGTTGATTTCAACCATTCTAGCTTTCATGACAAGGACAGAGTCCCTAGCATCTGACCAGTAGCTAAGCATATTCTCGACTAAATTGCATAACATATGTTTAATGAGCCAATAGTGATTTACCTAGTTTCCTTCGTGTCTATAAGCTAGCTTCTGGTTGAGGACCCTTGCCTCCAAATCTTCAACAAGGATGCGTGCCTAAGGAGAAATATGGTTTTCATAGTCTACAGTGACTTGTAGGCTGCATCCGCGATGGGATTTTTCCCTGCCCAAGCTAGCACGATGCGGTGTTTTCCTCTATCTCGACATGATAATCAGGATGAACCTTGACTCACTGAAACCTACATGTTGAGCACTGCAGAGAAACCCCAACCAAACAAAGGTGCCACATTATGGCGGAGGAAAAAATTTCAAGAGCTCAGTGAACCCAGAAATGCTTAGAGCCAAGCTTAACCCAGCAAGGATGGTGAAATAATTCTCCATGGTGCAAATAACCTCTGTCTTCCCTGCCAAAGTACATGTGCATGTTGAATATCCCTACGAATCCATGAAATCTAGGAGGAGTACAGGGTGTCGCCAACCCTCGTCACAGGTGCTAAAGAGACATACAATTCATCTCCCACATGTGAGGAACATTGAAGGATCTAGGAGATAATGATGTCCTAGTTGATGGATGTGTTGGGCACATGTTGCTTGCAACGCGGCGGGTGCATAGGCTGAGGCATGGCACGCAGATGAGCGTTTGTGTTGTCACCTACATCCGGGATGGATAAGTCATACCTGGCTAGATGTCTGTATTTGAGCAGCATAGTGGCATCAAGGGGATCCTGCAACGCGCCTTCCACCAGGTTGTATAATGAGTTCACTCCCAAGCTAGCCAGGTAGTTTGGTAAAGCGTTGGCTTTCCTGCGCACATGGTGAAAGGTAAGATCTTGCATGCTTTATAGGAGGGTGACCAGACAACTTAAACCATGTGCGAGGCACCAACTAGGGGGTGACTTTGGAAACCAGCGTGCCATTGTGAATTTTGGAAACCAGGGAAAGGATGATCGTAGAGTCACATTCCATAATCAAAGGAAGAAGATTTCATCTGACAACTATCGTTAAACCTACTACCATGCCTTCCATTTCTATGGCATTGTTGGAGTCAAGACCCATGTTGTCGTAGAAATGATGAATGATCTCTCTGTTGTGGTCTCTAATGACTCCATCGAAACCAGCTTTTCTCGGGTTTCCCTTGGAGGCACCATCGAAGTTCATTTTGAAGATGGTCGCAGGGGGAGAATCCCACTGCAGGGGGCTTGCAATACACATCATGGGATTACTAATAGCAGGAGGTACGATGGTGGAGTTGAAGCTTAAGGCCTTTAAGATGATTTTTTCACTCTGAGAAGTGGGAATGTCAGCAATCGTCCAACCTTTAGAGTGAATGGTTTCTTGAAGATTATTTTTTATCGAATCCCAGAGCGATTTGACCATGCCTTTGGTGTCCTGAAAAATTCTGTTGTTGCACTCTTTCTAGGTGCTCCAGAACATGAATCTCGGGGTGAGAGTCCAAAGTTGATTGAGGATTTTGATTTTAAAAGGTGAATCCATCCATTGTTGAAGATAATCCGTAGCATTACCTTTGATTCTATTAGTGCACCGAAAACCTTCAGCAACATAGTCCCACAAAGAGCTAATGAAGGGGAAAGCATACAAAAGGTGGTATATGGTTTCCTATTGTTCATTGCAGAGACAACATCTGGAGGGACCTTGGAACCCTTTTCTAGCCGGATTCTCCCAAGTGAGTATCCGACGGTTCATAAGAAGCCAAAGAAAATGAGAGATTTTGGGCCAATGAGAGGCCTTCCAAATGTGGTTCCAAATAGGGGTGGCTTGGTTGTCCAGCGGGGCTGACAAGATATCATAAGATTCTTTGATCGAGAAGGTACCCAATAGCCTATGTCCCCAACAAATGATATTTGTACTAGGATTTTGTTTGAGACAGCAGCTGCATATTTCGGGCAAAATTTTGTTCGTTAGATCTTTACTGGGAGACATGTGCCAAGAGGAGGGATAGTTCCACTCAAGGAACCCATCATTCGAAGGTTTCCAGTACTCTTCTACTTTGAGGTGCATATTGAGCTGAATGTAGTTTTAATTATTAGGGTCAGGGAGGACACTTTTTGGACTAGGTAATTGTTTCCAAGAATCACACCAGAAGAGGGCTTTGTCCCCATCTTTTATTTCCCAGAAACTATGATGTTGGATGAGCGCTCTGTGCTTGTTTGACACCTTCCAAATGTGAGATCCTGGAGTATCCTTGTCAAATCTGATCAGGGAATGAGGGATACAATCCAGGGCGTATTTTTTGTTCCACAACTTGGTCCAAGGGGAGTTGTTTTTAGAAATATAGTTCCACCAAATTTTTGTCAAGTGCGCTTGATTGTTCAGCTCAGGATCTCTGATTCCAAGGAACCCATTTTTTTTTACAAAGCTTATCCCAGCTTACCAGTTCCCAACGATGATTATTGTTGTTGCATCCCCAGAGAAAATACCTCTACAGAGATTGGCTAGCTTTCAAGACCCATTTAGGGCCTACCAAAACTGAGAAGAGGTATAAAGGCGTGGATTGCAGAGTGAACTTGACCAAGACCACACGACTAGGGAGATTGAGGGAGCATAAGGTCCAAGAAGTTAGACGGTTTTCAAGTTTGTCCAGAAGCTCCTTCAAAGAGGCATGCTTGATGGCTGCATCAAAAAGAGGGACGCCCAAATATTTAGAAGGCGGGTAGGAGATAGAAAAGCGAAGGATTCAGGTTATATTTCTTTGTGTCGCAACCCCGGTATTAAAGAAGAAGATTTGGGATTTTTCAAGGTTTAAAGTGGTTCCAAATGCTTCTTCAAAAATGTGTAAAATTGAATGAATGGTATGAGATTCTTGAACATAGGAATGTCCAAATAGGAGATTGTCATCCAGAAATTGCTGGTAAGTTAGAGGGGGGGCATTGTGAAGTGATATAACTCTAAGGGTGTGAGTTGCAGTAGCTGATTGAATCATTCTCCCTAATCCTTCAGCCATGAGAATGAAGAGGAAAGGGGAAAGAGGGTCACCCTGACAGATGCCTCGTGAGGGAGAGAAGGTAGTGGAAGGAGAGTCATTAACCACGATCGAGAAGAAGGCCAAGGAAATGAGGGAAAGGATCCATTGGACCCATTCTTTATAGAAGCCAAAGGCTAAAAGTATTTTTCTATGAAGAACCAGCTAAGTTTGTTAAAGGCCTTGGAGAGGTCCAATTTGAGAATCATGCCAGGGGTTTTGGTGGTTTTGAGAGAGTGGACCACCTCATGAGACAGGATTATGCCATCTTAGGATTCGGCGGCCTTCCACGTAGCCAGATTGTTTTGGTGAAATGAGCAGAGAGAGAAGGAATTTCAGTCTATTGGTCACCACTTTAGAGATGATTTTGTAAATAACATTGCAGAGGGAGATAGGATGGAACTTACCAGGGTGAGGGGCGCTAATTTCTTTGGGGGTGAGGGCTAGGTGCGTGGCGTTGAGTGCTGGCAGAATCCATCTTTTTTGTCGAGATTCCTCAACCAAGTCGAGGACCTCCTCTTTGAGCATGGTCAAAAAATGGTGAAAGAAGTCAATGGTGAAGCTATCATGAGCAAGTGTTGTGCCGTCAGCCATATGCTTGACCACTGCTTCCACTTGTTGCATGGTTATGGGTTGCATGAGCAAGTGATTTTGTTCACTGTTAACTAGATGAGGGATGTGCTGGAAAACCTTGGTGACAACCTCTTGGCGGGATTGGTTTGGTTCCGAGAGGAGCTGATTGAAGTGCCTGGTTAGTTCTTCAAATATTGCTTCCTGCTCCTCTAGAATCTCACCATTCTCCGCATGAAATTTGCTTATTTTGTTCTTCATTCTGTGTTGAATGGTGGATCTATGAAAGAAACTTGTGTTCTTTTCTCCTTCTTTCAACCATTTGACCCTTTCCTTTTGGCTCCAGTAGATGTCTTCTTGTTCACATCTCTTTTGGAGTTGGTGCAGAAGGTCCCTTTCCTGAAGTTTAGTTTCTTGGTTGTATCCATGATCCATGGCGAAGCATTGGAGAGAAGCTAAGATTTCTTGAATGGCTTCTTTATCCTTAAATATATTTCCAAAAGTGTCCTTATTCCATTAGCTAAGGTGACCACGAAGCCGCTTGAGTTTCTGATGCATGATGGCCATTTTGGAGCATCCAGTCAAAGACATATCTTCCCACCAAGAGCTGACAGATTCCATAAAGGTGGGATGACTGATCCATAATTTTTCAAACCTAAAGGGTTTGTGGAGAGGGGTGCCCTGACTGTGCCAAGAGAGGGCGATGGGCCAGTGATCCGACTCCGTCGTGGGTAAGATAGAGGCATCCAACAACCCTCGAAGAGTGATAATTTTATCATAGACTAGGAAGTGATCAAGACGCTTAGCAATTTGTTGTGCTCTGCCTCTTCTGTTATTCCAGGTGAAGAAACCAGAGGAGGTTTGGATGTCAACCAACACACAACAACTAATGATATCTTTGAAGGCCATATCTTCAACTAAGAGGGCCTTGATACCTCCCTTTTTTTCCTCCGGGTTGGATATCATGTTAAAGTCCCCACCTATGATTAAAGGCGAATCAATGTGTGTATTGTGGAACCAATCGATGTAGTTTAGAATGTTCATCTTGGAATCATCCATTTGAGTACCGTACACATTCATGAGGAAGCCCTTAATGCTGAAGCCAAGGATGTGAAAAGAGGCAGAAAGAGAATGAAAAGAGGAGGAAGCATTGTTCAGGGTGACAAGAAGAGGATTCCAGCTGATAGAGATACCACCTGAGGCGCCTTTGGCATCAACAACGATAGTGAGACAAGGATTTCTAGATTCGAGACATAATATTGGGGGCTATGTCACTGGAACATTTTGTTTCCTGAAGAAAGAGAACAGTTGGTTGATCTTTCTAAATTTTCACTTTCAACAATTTTTGTTTGGAGCAACCATTAAGACCTCTGACATTCCATGAGAGCATCCTCATTTATTATGGATGAGGGGGAGGAGAAAAATTCTGTTAACTGAGAATATTGGCCAGATTCCACTAATGCGGTGCCTAGACGGTTGATTCGCTGCAGAGCATATTTACAACCCCTTTTTTGAATCACATTGGGCTTTCTATTTGTCTTTTTGTCTAGAGCTAGCAACACCCTATTGGTTTTGAGCTTTGGCTTTGGTTAGGGATTTTTGTAGAAGTTGGATCTGCTTGGGAGGGATCAAGTTGAAAGCTTTTCTGGTGCATGCATCTTTGAGACCAAGAAGATTAAGACCTTCTGCAATGGTATGTTTCATATCTGTCACGTCCCCATCCCTCCGACCGACAAAGAGGACGCGATGAACACCACATACAACCGGGCAAACAGCCCCATGAACATGAACAAATGTAAATGCCGAATTAAAAGCTTAAACACAATGCATGCAAGATGCATAATCCATCATACAAAGATGCACAGTCCATCAACCTACATTGGAAGCAAACATTCATACAATTCTCACATTCAACATGTTCATTATAATTCATTTGATCTCAATAGATTAAATTGCAGAGATAAAACAGTCAAGATTACTTATCTTTTGATGAAGAATTCACACCGCAACCAGCTACGTTGCTGCAACATTCCACCCAACCATAGGCCAGCGTGCTCATCAATCTCTCAGCAGCACTGCCACCCCTGAGCTGGGCATGATTCCTCCAAGGATAAGGGTCAATGCAGGCTTACACATAGCCAGGGGACACAAATCAACAAACCAACACAGTTGGGTTTACCAGGCCATCAACAGATCGGCTAAGCCAGCACAGTCCAAGGGACAACCACTGCATACCAGCAGCAAAACAATCCCTTCACAGCTCTGTGATGAAGGCAAAGACAACCGGGGACAGTTCCCAAACAAAAGATGAAACACAGCTCAAGCCCACAAGGCAACTCAGAGTTGTTCTTGGCCCTAGCATGGCCAAAACAACTCAACAGCAACCCAAACCAGGGTGCATCAACAGCCACAACCTCAAATGAATGATGGCAACATTCCACAGCCCGCAATGGATAATAAATAGCACTCCCAGCATAGCCATGGAACTCAAACGCAGACCACAGCAGAGAACGGATCACTATGAATACACAGTGGCCCAAAACGTAATTGGACACTACATCCAACAAAAACGCGGGGAAGAAAACAGTCCCAAAACATAATCAGTGAGAACGGCTCACAACATGGGAAAACGACCCCAAACAGTCTGTGCATGAGAGAAACTTGCACTAGACCCCAAATGTAACAACATATGCCATCCACAAACAGAAATTACAGCATAAGGAAAGACGGCAGTCCATCCTGGACAACTAAACAGCAGAAAAGAATTACACAGGCCGCAACAGAGTCCCTGAGTGTAGAATATGGCTCTCCACAGGAAAGATCATGGGCGATAGTGGCCAAACAGCTCCCATCCTACTACGTGAGCAACAACAATGCCGAATCCACAGTCAGCCCGTGAGGGAAGGCTCCAGCCACACCGTCCGTAATCCGTAGAGGAAAACTGTGTGGGTAAACCAGGAAAGCTCTTGTGCATGAGGAGTGAACATCCAAGGCAAGAGATGGCGTCCCTGCATGAGGATGAACAACACATCTCTCTGCATGAGGCGAACAGACAATAGCCTAAGCACGCGGATGAACAGACCAACGGTGCACAGGAGGAAACCGAACCCGTCTCTGTGTGAGACATGAATAGACCAAATCCTTGCAGAGGTTGGGAAGACATGGGAGAGAAGAGTCATGGAAGAGTGGGGAGTGAATGTAGTCATGGGTGGAGTGGGCGCGTGGGCAAGGACTGACAGTCCTGCCACACCCACCACAATAACTGCCCCAACTAACTCCACAAAACATTAAAGAAATTGACAAGCGAAGATGGCAAAACAAAACAAGGTGGCAACACATGGGTTTTTCCCCCATAGACCAAGGTTTGACATCCCCCACCCCTTATCCTTTGGAATCATGCCCTTTTCATTCAACGTTGCACTACCATAGCTGGTTGTGGGTTTATTTTATTTGATGTGCGTATTTACATGATGCCAACTATAATGTGTCAGGTAGCACAACATACCATTGACAACTATCCCCATTGTTGAAACATACACAACCAAATCGATGGTGGGGATTTTGCCTTTAGCTCCTCACCACGATTAATTACAATATATACATCATGCAAACGGGGTCAAAACCGGGGTGTTACATTCCCTTCCCCCTTGGAATAACACCGTCCCCGGTGTTCCATTACATATATACAATACATATACAGTTGCACATCGAAATTTCAAAATTTTGCAGATCATTCCCACGTTCAATTATTTACTTTGAATGTTCAAGACCAATCCCCTCGGCTTCCATGAACTTGTCCTGTTGGTTCTCAGCTTTTAGCTTATCCCGAAGTCTAGGAACCTTGCGGCTATTGCCCTCATCATGTTCCCTCATTGGTCAGTCCCGGCGTAAATGATGTCCTCCACATCTCCAGCAATTCCCTGGCTGCTTCATCTTTACCTGCTCAATTTCCTTTGAGCCTTCATGCCTGGACCGTTTCTTATCGGGTCGCTTGGACAAATGTCCCATTGCTGATCCACCTTCCTTTCCTTTGCCGATTGCTCCTAGAAGGATTTTCACCTCCCTTTGCAAACCAATAGAGTCTTGCAAAATCTGGTGGTTCATTTCATTCTGCCTTCTCTGTATCTTGAGCATCTCCCCAAGATTTTCTTGGGTCTTGGCAATCATTTGAAGGAGACTTCCAGCCAAGTCCAACAACTTTTGATCTATTGCCATATTCAATGTGCACCACCGGGTTTCACTTTTCTCACCTGTGAAATCCACCATTGAAATTCTATCAGACCAAGCATAATATAGACATTAAAATCATTCAATTAATTTCCCCATTTGGCATGACAGTCCAAGTCTCATCAATGAGGCTTTCATATTTTTCATGCCTTCCCAATAGGAACATGAGCCACTAATACAAAAGCGCGGATTTTTCCACGGAGGTTTTCCACGTTTCATACTTTTTGGTGTCAAATCGGAAGTAATAGGAACGATCCGTCGCTATATCGACGCCTATCCGTCGCTATATCGACGCTTCCAATCTTATCCGTGGATATATCGACGCTTCCAATCTTATCCGTGGATATATCGACGCTTAACTGAGATGTGGGAGTAATAGGCTTGTCGAACTTGACATTGCCTAAGTGTTCACGCTTGGCTCCACTTGTGCCAACTTCAAAGTAGCTTGTTACAACGTTGTACACCATATTCGCCTTCGTAGTGGCATGGGTTTCCTGCTTTACATCGATGGTTGTATCCTTAACCTTTACACCAGCGTTACTATCTGAAATTTCCTCAAAAATATTGTGGATGATTCCATCAATTGCTATGGTGGCAAGCAAGGGTGAGGAAAAATGATAAAGAGTGACAACGTCCATGCACCAATCCAAGATGGCATAAGTTTATATTTAAAAAAATTATATTGTTATTTTAATTAATTTTAATATTTTA
>LPNX011196536.1:0-10674 GCA_001517045.1 Pseudotsuga menziesii
AATTTTGTGTTCTTGATATGCGAAATTTTCCATAATGTTGTTTATAAATATGCCAAAAGTTCTCTTGTATGTCAAGTTAATGAACATGCCAAATTTTACATCTGATCAATAAACCCTATATATCAATCATATGAACATTTCAAGATATCATTCGCATGATATATATAACATTAGAATAAATACATGTACCTCTTTAGGTCATACCTGTCAAATTTCTTTGTAGGCTCTTCTCACAGGACTAAAACCCTAATTTTTCAAGTAGGTAATATTGTCAATGTTTTCAGCTGATATATAAAAATAGGATGATGGAAACAAGATGCCAAAACAATAACTTTTGGTTTTAAGGCTTGTATAATTTTCTTCTTGAAAACTCACCTCTTATACCATGTTAATTTTTTTATTATAGCCACTAGTTAAATGCATAAAGGTAACCATAAAACATTTACATAAAGAATTTAACATATAGGATCTAGTATCTGGAGGTGACCTTCAACTCACCATAGATCGATGCTCGAGGATCCGATTTACAAACCATTAATTCCGTTGGATTCGTGACGTGGTATTTTATCTAGGGGAGCCCCTTTCCTGCCTTTCCATTTCCTGGTGACCTCTGTATATGGTGGTTTCTTAAACTAGGGTTTCGCTCAGTAGGGGACAATGCATTTCACACCAACAATGTCCAAACTTGGAAAGCCATGGACGGTGGGGATCCGGTTGGGATTTCCATATTTCCCATGCCCAAACACACTAGCAAGAGTTGATGGAATTCAAAATTGCATCTCCGTGACGTTTTTTACGCAACGGGCACAAGTCCACCAAGTGTCCCTAAATGGTATCCGGAGGTGACCTACAACTCGCCATAGATCGATGCTCAGGCCTCTAATCGATGAATCATTGATTCTGTTGGATTTGAGACATGGGATTTTAGCTAGGGGAGGCCACTCCCACCTATCCATTTCTCGGTGACCTACGTATACTATGGTTTACGAAACTAGGGTTTCACTCATAAGGGACAATGCATTTTACGCCAACGAGGGCCAAACTTGGAAAGCTATTAATGGTGGGGATGCAGTTGGCATTTCCAAATTTCCCATGACCAAAATCACTAGAAGAAGTTGACGGAATTCAAAATTGTGGCTCTGTGACGTTTTTTGTGCACTAAGCATAAGTCCAGCAAGTGTCCCTGAATAGTATGTGGAGGTGACCTATGACTCACCATAGATTGATGCTCGGGCCTTTTATCGATGAACTGTCAATTCTATTGGATTCATGACGTGGGATTTTAGCTAGGGGGCACTTCTCCCTCCTGTCCATTTCCTAGTGACCTCCATATATGGTGGTTTCTAAAACTAGGGTTTTGCTCAATAGGGGATAATGCATTTCATGCCAACGAGGGATAAACTTGGAAAGCCATGGACTGCGGGGATGTGGTTTTAGTTTCCATATTTCCCATGCCAAAACATGCTAGTAGGATTTGAAATAATTCAAAATTACGGCTACATGACGTTTTTTGTGCACCAGGCACAAGTCCACCAAGTGTCCCTGAACGATATCTGGAGGTGACCTGCAACTCCTCATAGATCGATGCTCAGGCCTCCGATTGAGAAACCATCAATTCTGTTGGATTCGTGACATGGTATTTTATCTAGGGTGTCCATCTCGTGCCTATCCATTTCCCAGTGACCTCCATATATGGTGGTTTTTGAAACTAGGGTTTCTCTTAGTAAGGCACAATGCATTTCACGCCAATGAGGGACAAAATTGGAAAGCCACAAATGGTGGGGATGCGGTTGGCGTTGCCATATTTTCCATGCCCAAACACACTATCAGGAGTTGACGAAATTCAAAATTGCAGCTCCATGACGTTTTTTGCACAACGAGAACAAGTCCACCAAGTGTCCCTAAACGGTATCTGGAGGTGACCTACAACTCGCCATAGATCGATACTCATGCCTTTGATCAATAAACCATCAATTTCGTTGGATTCGTGACATGGGATTTTAGCTTGTGGGGCATTCCCCCGCCTGTCCATTTCCTAGTGACCTCCATATACGGTGGTTTATGAAACTAGGGTTTTGCTAAGTAGGGGACAATGCATTTCACGCCAACGAGGGCCAAACTTGGAAATCCATGGACAGTGGGGATGCAATTGGTGTTTCCATATTTCCCATGCCCAAACATGCTAGAAGGAGTTGACTTAATTCAAAATTTCTGCTCTGCGACATTTTTGCATACCGGGCGTAAGTCCACCAAGTGTCCCTGAACAATATCTGGAGGTGACCTGAAATTCACCGCGGATCAATGCTCGGGCCTCTGATCTATGAAATGTTTTCCGTTGGATTCGTGACATGGGATTTTAGCTAGAGGGGGCCCTCTTCCTCTTGTCCATTTCCTGATAAACTCTGTGTACAGTCTAGTTTCTCTCAATAGGGGACAATGCATTTCACGCCAACAAGGGCCAAACTTGGACAATGCATTTCACACCAATGAGGGCCAAACTTGGAAAACTATATCCCTAACTAGGGTTTACTTTTTAACATGCATGGCCCATAGCCATAACCCTACCAAGGAAACACTTATCCTAACCCTAATCTTATCTTACTATCACAACTTAGTTCAAAATCAATCTAATATCCAACTCAACTTTTCCAAATCCGGTGGGCTTATGCTTCAAATCATGTTGATTCACGAAGTTGGTTCTCGGTCTTTGGATTCTATTGTAGTTCCTTTACTACTGAGTGATTAGTCATTGGGTGCATGAGGTTTGTTGAGTAGTGTTGTTGGTCATTGATGAAACATGAAGCATGTATTGCACATAGTTTTACTAAATTACACTTGAGCATTGACTTAAATTGTAAGTAAATCATCCAAACTCACAATTTTTAATTGGATATATCCAATTGGTGTGCATATAATGAGTTCATTGAAACCTTGAAATACATTGTATTTCTCTTAGATTTATTAAATTACACGAGAAAGATCTTTGACTTTACTTGTAATGATAATCCAAAATCACAATTTCTAATTAGATATCCAATTAGTGTGCACGTACTGAGATCATTGAAACCTTTAAATATAATAGTTTATTCTTTTAACATAGCACATTCATAAGTAATAGATAATCCACACAATTCAATACAATTGATTGACACAAGAACATGTGGAAACCAAAGAACAAATTCAAAGTGAAATGTATCATTCATTTATAACTGAAATGTCAATGTACATGTCTCCAAAGGTACATATATATCAAAAAGTGTCCAAAAGTACATATATAACCAAAAGTGTCCAAAAGTACATATATAACCAAAAGTAACCAGAAGTACATGTCTCCATAACTATCCAAAACTATCCAAGCCACATGTACATGTATTGAAATGTACATATCCCATAAGACACATGAAAACTCAAGCTTCATCTTGTTCTTTCTCGACGTTGATCCTCTAGGAACAACTCTAGGACCAACATGTGTCTCTAGATCCTAAAAATTAAATATCAATTGTTAAATTCAACTAACTATGTACTAATACAGTAGCTCAATAAAAGACCATATCTAAATTAACTCAACAACTATCAAAATGTTCATGGACATTGCATGAAACAATTGGTCATTAATGGACATCTCACCTCAATGAGAGACTGTGACAAAGGGGATTGTGTTCCTTGTGTAGTAGATGGAGCTGTTGGTTGAACATGAAGGATGGTCACATCCATGGTCGAACCAGAGGGGGAAGGAACGACTACTGGTGGTGATGGCTAGAATCACCAAATATTGAAATAGTTAGACATGTGCATGAATAAACAATAGACAACAATAATAGACTATGTCTAGATCATGTTCAAATAGTTGTACCTCTGTGTGGCTTGTTGTTATTGCAAATGCCACATTGACTGCTGCATCAATAACTCATGTTGCTGGTGGCTATAATCACCAAATGTTGAAATAGTTAGACATGCATGAATAAACATACACCAACAATAATAAAATATGTAACGATCATGTTGAAATAGTTAAACCTCTGTGTGACTTGTTTCCATTGTATATGTAGCAATGCTTGTTGCATCAACCATCCCTGTGAGGTTTTCAATAGTAAACTATGGCTCCTGATGTAGTAAACATGCAAATCAAACATTAACAAAAAAAATTATGCAATGGATTTCAAGTGAACCAAGAAATATCATTGAAGGATGTACATTACCATGGTATCAGTAGCTCCATGGTCATGGACAACTAGACTCTTACTAGGAGTCACCTACCTCATATACACATGACCCTTCTTCACGTATGGCCTATGAGGAGATACAACTCCAAGAAATGGTCCAGGTTTTTTGGTTGGTGCCTATAGTCAACAAGTGTTCATTTAGTTAGACATACACGATTCAACGAACATACATGCATTTAAAAAATGACATTTTTAATTGTTTACCTAGAGACCAGATGTTTCCCCAGTCGATATGACCATGGATTAAACCTCCATCACTGCTTTCCCCCGTGAAGGATTTGGCATCTGCAAGTTTAATAAATGTAAATATTAAACCATAGATAACATTAGTGAACTAACATATACAGTATGTGGAAATTAACAAATTAACAAGTATTAAAAAACTAAAATTTTAAAATGTTTTCCTCGGTGTGAGATACAATAATGGGTGCTATATGAATCTCTCCACCAACCAAGGGATTATTGGATGGAAAGTCATGCCTAGATATTTCCTCAGTTGATACGACCATGGATTCTACCTCCATCACTACTTTCCCTCGTGAAGGATCTAGCATCTGCAATTTTAATAATTGTAAATATTAGACCGTAGATAACATTAGTGCACTAACATGTACAGTACGTTGAAATTAACAAATTAACAAGTATTAAAAAATTGAAATTATAAAATGTTTACCTCAGTGTGAGATACGACAATGGGTGCTATATGAATCTCTCCACCAACTAAAGGATAAGTGGATGGAATGTCATGCCCAAATGTTTCGTTAGTCGATAAGACCATGGATTCTACCTATGTCACTGCTTTCCCCCGTGAATTATTTGGCATCTACAAGTTTAATAATTGTAAATATTAGACCGTAGATAGCATTAGTGAACTAACATGTATAGTATGTGGAAACTAACAAATTAACAAGTATTAAAAAACTGAAATTTTAAAATGTTTATCTCGGTGTGAGATAGGACAATGGGTAGTATATGAATCTCTACACCAACCAAGGGATCAGTGGATGGAATGACATTCCCCTATGTAGAGTGTGGAACATGAAACTATGGGTTGTCACTACCGGTGTAAACCATCGACTGCAAGTTCACAAAATTAATATATTAGCTCAAACTATACATATGCATACAAAGAGGAAAATAAATGATGAATTTATTACAATTAACCATCTACATGCATCACTCAAAAACCCACTGAAGACAACATCTGAGGAACTCTGCATACATATTTTGAAGGAAATACAGGGGGATTTCCCTATTGTTATGTGGTGGCATATCAAAAACCATATACCATGTGTCCATCCAGTTATCAACAAATGGCTAAAATGTGCACCACTCAATAGAGATATGCAACCTGTTTGCATTTGGGATTTTCCTCGTGCGAGGGTCCCTAAACAATGAAAATATATGCTCTTTGGTTATTCTCAACTTTTTGATTGCATAGTAGTCAAGCACATCAACGTACTCTTGTCTTTTTATTTCTCTATATGATGTAATATCATATAGTATGTTGCTTGAAAATGAAATAGCCTCAATAACTGCATCCAAAGTATATACAAGTGAACAGAGAATCCTGTTACCACCACTAAAAGTCGTACTAAGTCCTCTCAAGTGAGAAAGCTCAATCAATATTTCATCATTTGTGTCCATACCCGCAACTAGAATAAAAACATCAATAAGAAAATCATTAGAAACATATACATGGTATATAATGACGTCTCCTCAAAATTGAAAATGTAAATTAAATCAAACTCAAGTAAGCAATTTAATGGCATTAACTTACATACATTTAAAAATTAAAATTAAACATTTAATAATTAAATAGTAAGTTTTGTTCAACTTCTTTCTATAAGTTAAGGAACTTTTGAACCCTCATTGGTGACTTTTCCATGCACACTTGGGTTTAAGCTTGTTTGAATTTAGGAGTGCTATTTTGACAAGTTTTGGCCTTTACGTCCCTTGGATATGTAAAAGAAAGGGGCAAGGGAATATTAGGACATGTGAGGCAAGAAAATGGGTGATACAGGGTTGCCACCATATCATCTAAATATAATTGACTCGATCATGGTTGGGAGCACTCTCACGACGCACTCTAGGTAGTTCATGGGTGTTCACCATTTCCATTGTTGTATAAACATGGAAACCAACCGAAAGTGACATGGAAAATTGCAGAATTTGTGGAATCGAATACAATTGGTTGTAGATGAGATTTGAGACTCGATGTGTAGAAATATATTATCCATTGTTTTTTTCTATTTTAAAAAACCGTCGATAAACCTAGTGATGTAGGGGCATCGACTGTTTGAGTAAAGTCATTTACGTCTTTTCTAGGTCAAGGGATCTTAGGGAGACCTAGGGTCTCACATGTTTTTAATTTGTTTTATTATGTTTATAGGATAAAATAAGCAGAATTCAAGTTCTATTTATTTTAGGTGATGACCTTTAATTAATTAGCTTTTTGGTAGCTCAATAGAGCTAGGGTCAGAACTGCATGATGATTATGAACTCTTTGACGGTGTGATGAATATCGGGGTTGTATGGGGGTGTCAATATGTGTTGACTTGTAATTCGATATCATAGTGAGAAGGTTCGTATATTTCAACTTTTTTTTCATTACGATAAGGCCAGGGGCACAAAGGGTAAGTCATATGCGCAGAACAAGAGAAAAGTGCCAAGGAAGGTATAATTAAAACACAAATGAGGTGGGGGCTATAACCAAGAAGTGCAAATATTTTAGTGGAAAAATGAAGGTGGCTACTAAAAATGGAGGAAGGAATAAAACTAGCCATAGTTACTAGTTTTAACTCTGTGTTTATATATATATATTGTTGATTTTATATAATACACTATTTTATGTTTCAAAGAGAAGGCTTTAGAGTCACTTTGTTAACGTGTTTTGGAATTTAGTTAAGGGTGCTTAACTAAGAAGAAATGTATAACTACATACACTTGTGATGAAATTTTGAGAAACCAATTTACTATTTTTTATGCATTTTTTCTATTCATGCTTGTGCACATGCATTTCATCTTGTTATGGCCATTTTTGAGGAAACTTATTCATTTAGTATCATGGGGAAATGTCCTTTAATGGTTGGAAATTTGGGTTTCATGTGGATGGATACATTGTATAAAGGGAGGAGTTCTATATTTTTTTATTTTTGGTTGCATTAGGAATTTTTGAGTCCTTGAAAATGAATTCATTGTAATTATTCACTCATCTTGGTTGAGGGAGATGTGAATTTAATTAGTGACTCAATTATTTCCAAGTTGCTGAAGAATACAAAATTTGGTTGTTTTACACTATTCAAAAACAATATTCTAGGTTTAGAATTGACAAAAAAGAATGCTATCGGTGATTGAATTACCTGATTAGATGATAATTCACCAAAGGATTTTCCTCCCCTCCAACTAAATCGACTCCTCCAACAATCCATGGCACTCAATTTGCTCCAATTCGCTCCCTATTTTTGCATTCCTGATTGTAGAATGTGTCGGTGGTTTTGGGACTATGTATATAAATTTATTTTAATTTTAAAAATCACGTACGTGTTTTATAACTACATATCACATACATGTCTTGTAATTATATAACGCATATGCGATATGTTTTCTTATCCTACATGTCCCATGCAATGTCAGGCTCGGTTTGATCCATAACAAGTGCTATGTAGCAGAAACACATTGTATTTTTATGTAACATGATCATGTTTTTGAAAACTAGGATTGCATCTAAAAGGTCCCTCGTCTTCTTGCACTGACCCAAACATTCTGATGAAATTTTTGGGGAATTCAAAAAGATCAAACATCCTATGTTTAATGGAGGGATCGAGAAAGGGGAAGAAGTGGAGTCTTGGTTATCTGCAATGAATAAATATTTCAAGATTTATAACTATTGTGATGAATTAAAGGAAAAAATGACTATATATAAGTTAACATGAAAAAAATACATCTTGTGGGAGGAAATAAAAAACGTAAAAGGCATAAAAGAACACTATGTAACATGGAGAACATTCAAGAAACATTTTAAATAAAAGTATCTTTCCAAACAATATCATGAAGAAACATCTAAGGAACTTTACAAATTAAGGTTAGGTTCTATGACCATGAAAGAACTTTGTAGTAAATTCCTACGTTTACCTCATTATGTGCCTTATATAATAGATGAAAAAAATACAACGCTTTCTCAGTTGCTTGCCTCTTGTGGTTAAAGAGATGATTGAGTACGACAATACAAAAATGTTGGAAGAGGAAATGAGAAAAGAGAACTTCTACTATGATCAAAATAAGAATAAAATAGAACATATACCTAGCTAAAAAGCTAAAAGACATGACAACTTTGATCAAATAAAGAAGAATACTAAGTTGTAGGAAAATAGTAGGAATAACAACAGAGGGTATCAAAACAATAATTATAAAGGATTTAAACCACAAAACCCTACAATAGAGGAAACAAAACCACCCAAAACCTTTAATAATAACACTGCACAGAGGGAACCACTAAAATGATGGGAATGTGGTGAGCCACAACACTTTAAATACTTCCCCATAAAAAAGAAAAAATTTAATAATTTTCACTCAATTCAAGAAGTTGTTACAGTTGGGGATATGAAGCGAAGCATGCTCAAAATCAATGCTACATTGGAGAATCGACAAGCAAACCATCAAAATTCAATGGTCAAAATAGAAGGTATGATAAAATGTCAACCCAGGTGTGAGTTTAAGTTATGTATCACCTAGGATTATAGAATTTCATAAATTATCACAAGAAGAAACTGAAAAATCTTGGCTAGTATAGCTAGCCGTAGGTACCAAACGAAAGGTCACTAATTTTGTGAAAAACTATGAAATTACGATGAATGAATTGAATACACATGTTGATATAAATATATTACCATTAGGTTCTTCTGATTTACTGATAGGAATGGATTGGTTAGAAAAAAAAAGGTTAAGTTAAAATTCTATGATAAAAAGTTTGCATGAATGGATGATAATGACATACAATAAATGTAAAAGGAATTCCCAGAAAGTTTACAATCAGAGAAATATATGCCTTACAAATGAAAATATTTATATGTAAGGGATGTAAGGTTTTTGTAGTCTATGTAATGGATGACAAGAATAAAGATAACCAACTTAAAATAGAGGATATATCGATCTTAAAATATTTTTTAAGGATATCTTTCCAAAAGAAGTTCTTGGACTACCTACGAAAAGGGACATAGACCGTTTTCAATCGATCTAGCACCAAGAGTGGTAATAACATCAAAAGTTCCCCATCAGATGAATATATTAGAACTTGCTGAACTTAAATCACAATTGCAAGAAATAGTTATTAAAAGTGCATTTGACCTAGTCTTTCCCCTTAGGGAGCACCAATATTATTCGTAAAGAAAAAAATGCCACTTTAAGACTATGCATAGATTATCAAGAATTAAACAAGATGACTATTAAAAATTGATATCCCTTACCCCGAATAGACGATCTATTTGATCAGTTTTGAGGGGAAACAATCTTATACGAAATACATTTAATATATGGATACCATCAGGTACAGATAAAGGATGAAGACATCTTTAAAACTTCTTTTAGAATGTGATATGGTCATTAAGAGTTCCTCATAATACCCTTTGGGTTAACAAACACACCTACAACTTTTATGTGCTTAATGAATATTATTCTGAGTAACTACTTAGACAAATTCATAGTCATCTTCGTCGACGACATGTTGATTTACTAAAATAATAAACAGGAACACAAAGAACACATAAGAATAATTTAAAAAGTGTTAAGAGAACAACAACTATTTGTTAAGTTTAGCAAGTGTGACTTGTTTAAAGACATACTTCAATATCTAGGACATGTAGTGTCTAAAGATGGAATATCAGTCAACCCCAATAAGATTAGTGCTATCACTGAATGGCCAGTTCCTAAGAATGTAAATGACATAAGATCATTCATGGGGATTACTGACTACTACCAAAAATTTATTGAAGGATTTTGTAAGATATCCCACCCCATAACTTCACTCCAGAAGAAAGGTAAAAAAATCAATTGGAGCAAAAAGTATACCGAAAGTTTTAATAAAATAAAACACCTGTTAATCACAGCCCCTATCTTAAAAATTGCTTATCCTTTTAAGTATTTTCTCATATACACCGATGACTGTAAGAAAACTATTAGGTTGACAGTTCAATAAAACTAAGTCATGGCCTAACTGTCTAGAAAGTTAAAAGAGAATGAGAAGAATTACACTACACACGACTTATAACTTGTTGCAATCATACATGCACTAAAAGTGTGGCAACACTACCTCATCGGAAGAAATTTTTTGTTGATGTTACATAATATAAGATCAAAGTACTCGTTTGAAAAAAAAAACCTTAATTAGAGACAAGATAGGTGGTTGTCATTCTTAAGTGAATAAGGTTTCGAAATAAAACATATAAAAGGAAAA
>LPNX011196536.1:10853-25316 GCA_001517045.1 Pseudotsuga menziesii
AATGCAGAAAATGAAAGGAACCAAATAAAAATAGATCCTAGTCTAAATGGAAGAGGGTTATTGCTACATAAAAATAGACTATATATACCAAATTGAGTCAATATTAAATTAACTATTATGGATGACTGTTGGCCGGGAAATGTGACCTATAGGGTATTGTGGCCAACTACTAAAAAATAGTCCACACACTCGACTTACTACAATCTTGTATGTGTTTGGTATAACTGTTTTTCATAGGTTAAAGGCCCTGCTGCCTATAAAATATGCCCTCAAGGTAGAGAGTCTCTTGAGATGTATATGGTAAGTTCTATTTAATCAAATCTTCACTCAAATAAAAAAAAGATCTAATTAAAATGATTAACTAATTCTAACAAATACCTTAAACTAAACAGAAAATAATAGTAGCTCCTAATCCTGATCTATAATGATCTAAGATGCAATATAACTATCCTAAATTGGGAGTTGGAATTAATAATCTGATAACAATTTTTATTTGAAAATTTGATCTATGATCCTACAATGTTAGGAAAGCCTACTCTCAGCAGATACAGATCTAAATCAAGTTACAATAAAATAACATTTTATCATAAATCAATTTGAAAATGAAACAAAACTCATAATCAAAATAAATTTAACATAGTATTGAATCATAAAAGAAACTACACCCAAGTACTAATGCTGAAGTGAATAATTTCAACTCACACAGTCAGTACTTTGTATAAAATCATATCAATATCAACTAAAGAAAAGAAACATGAAGAAGCTCATTTACTTTTCTACATGACAACTAATCATCCATACTTCAACACTAAGTAATTTGTTCAGAATCCATTAACAAAAGTGTTTTCACATATAATATAAAGATACATACATATGAAAAGGAAATTTAACACAAGAAAAACAATATTAAGACAGCATGATAATAATTGATAGACTTAGCTAATGTCTTCAATATGTCTGTAAAATATAGTAATCCTAGGAAATAGTTCTAAAGGAACACAAATTAAATAGAATAATATTAAGTGCTGTAATATATTTGTTCATCACAAGTTCTAGGATTCCAACCCTTTGCTTCAGTTCCAAAGTTGCTTATAAAAGAAAAATAAAAGACTACAACCGACTAACTAGAAATCCTATTTCTTAGGAAAAATCCCAATCATATCCAAATAAGGTGTAACCATGACCAGCTTCATAGGCACATTGTTACAAAATCATCCGAAAGGAAAGATACGCCAAGAGTTTAACTTATTGGAGAAAATCCATCGTTGTACTCTCCCAATCATAGTAACACCATACTTGGTAATCCATGCCAACAGAAGGTTAGAAATAGGAATGAAGTAATTACTGAGCATCAAATCAGTTGTAAGTCTTGAACATTTTTCATTGACTAGCCACGTACAATCAAAAGACACGAAGGAAGACCAACATCTAGTTTTATCCCAATGGTTTCTTTGACACCTGTACATATTAACAAAAAGTTGTTTAGCAAAATTTAATGATGATCAATTAAACATGAGCGAGATATCTGTAGAATTTTAATTCTGTAGATATCTCAATTTAATCATTTAGACCATGAATTGAACTGAAACCGATGAACCCAAAAAATCACTAACCTGTAAGAATCTATCCAAAATCCTCTGTAGGCATAATGTAAGATACAAAAGACAAAATTTAGAAGTCATTGGAAAAACAAAATATCAGGTTTTTAAGGCCGAATCAACTGAGAATTGTATGGGTACATTTCTCCTAGCTTCATTCAATTTAGCCCTGAACCTGACAGCCATGGTCCTATTAATCCTATCCTGTCTTTTCAATCTTTGATTCTTTAACAAAATCCTTTTAATCATTTCTTTGCATTTCAAATTTTTTCCTCTTAAGACATCCCATTTCTCAACCCAAGTGATCAATTCAGCTTTTAAAGATTTAATTTCTTCCAAGGCAATTGTTTGATAACTTGTGCTTCTTTTCAATCTGTTTGTAGGGAAGAAATAAATTGGGCATGAGGATTTGGATCAGTTTGGTCTTTCGACTCTCTTTTCAAGTTTACTAGGGATTCTTAAGTTAAGTGAGGATTTTTGTCAATTTCTTGGCTACCCTCATGATTTAATTGCTGACTATCAACCACCTTGTCTGCAGAGATAGAAATGTATTTAAGATCTAACACAGATGGGCCTATTGGCTGGATGCGGTCGAACGTCTGAAGAATCACTCACCTCAATAACTGAGATATCCCCAACACTCAAATTCCTCCTAGCAAGTAGAGCGGCTGTCATACTGCATGTGATTCTACATATAGCCGGATTGCTCATAGCACTGCTAGTCTGATTTTCAGCCTTAGTTTGCTTCATCTTAACATGTGCATGAGAAGGAATCTTGTCTTGACAGGTTATAGGAGTTGAGGGTTTCCTTTCTCGACCTTGAGAATTATTTGCAGGAGTTTCAACACTAGTTTCCACCTCAATTTTTACATCATCCAGACTTAGGGTTTGATCAGGCTGAAACCCTTCATCCTCCAAATCATCCTAAGAACCAGATTCCTTGACTTCAAGCTCAGCTTCTTCATTGTTTACTCTCCTACGTAGAAACCTAGGCCTCTGTTTGGGCCATTCCTCGTTAACCCCAAAACCATTTCTCACAAGAAAATAATCCCAGGTCTAACCTAGTTCTTCCAACTGACTAGACACATGAATTTTAATTAACCCATGGTGGAATAAACTCCTATTTTTTTCCCCAACATTAGACTAATAAGTGGATGCCATTTTATGCAAACTGTTCAAAAATAAAAAGGGCATATTGAAAGGGTAACCCTTAAATATCAACAACAGTCGAAGGTGATAAAATTGCGTCTGAGACAACCTACCCTCACAAGTTACATACATGATGATTAGCTCTAGAAGAGCCCTCCATTTCTTCATTAATAACCTAGATGGGAACCTGGATTTGAACTTAGTTTGTTGATGAGCAGGGGTAAGGAACCCTTTCCACTGGTCATTCTTAATATGTTTTCCTTTATACCACTTCTCACCAATTTGTGGCAAGAAAATAGCTTGAGAAATAAACTTATCAGACAGCTTAATCTCAATGTCTCCCACATGTGCACAAACCCCATCAAAGGACTCTGCGAATGCCTTAGAAACTGCCATATTAAAACCATAAAATTTCTGAAGGAAGTGCAACCATCCATACCTTGATATGATCTCTCAACACTCGAGAGCAGCATACAGATATTCATCACCAATAAGTTCAAACCTAGACATTGGAGCCATGGAAGCAGATACACGAACCTCTAGGTTTTTTGAATTACGGATTACAGGATGTAATCATTTTATCAATAGTATAGGCATTACCAGCAATACTCCGAAACACCCTATTTTATTAAAATCTTGAAAACCTTCCTATAAGTCCGTCATAACGTGAATTGGCAGAGACAAGAGGTTTCGAAGACAACTTACCAAAACATAATGAACCATAGGAGAGTCACATGGGCGATTTATTGCAAGTGATGTTTGCATGATTAAGGATTGACAGATAGCAACCATCAAATGACACGACTACCAAAACCTTAGTTCCACTATTACTACATCATTCATTGTGATTTCATAACGTGTTAATAATGGAGGTTAATTCATCATTTTTTAACACATGACTCAATAATTTCCAAAACCTTAATTCTTCATTTATCGAATTCAATCATAAAAAAGTAATCACCTTAGCATATAATTAATATCTTAAGGTAAAGTTCAAAACTGATCAGAGAATAATTTGATAATGTGACCAAACCAATGTCAAAAACTTAGAAAGTGACTTTAGACCTTCATCACAAACTCTAATACCAACCTATTTCAGAAATATGAATTTGAAATAAGTGATGAGCATATAGTATAGTAGGGTTCATGAAGATTCACATAAAATTCACCTTAAAACTTTTGACAACAAAGATAAGATAAATAATTTAGAAGTGATGAAGCTTTACCAAATTTTCCACATGAATCAGAAATAACAGTTATCACATCATGCAGTACATAGTTTGAATTAATAGCTAATAAATTAATTGGATTTTAATCAAACATGAGTGATGAGTGGAAAAATAGGAACTACTAATCTTCTAGAATTATAATCCTCCTGATGATTGACAGAAATGAAGAATTAAGATCATAAGAGTCAAATTTTTGTTGTTACTGATGTTCAACCAGTCCGAATCAATTAGTCAAATAAGCTTTTGTCAAGAGTGCCTTAAGAATCAAATATTCATAGGGCACTCCTAAGATATCAATGATGATTTTTTTTTATCTAGACAAAAGAATCAATATTGCTTGAACATTATCAATCTTCAAATTACTTATGTTAAAAAATGCTCTAAAGGGTGTTTCCTACCAACAATGACTTACATAAACGATCGTATTTGGGACACACTGGATAAAATAAAATGATCACTATGATGAGAAAATACTTCTTTTGGACTAATATGAAAAAAGAGGTAGCAGAATATTTAGCACGCTGCATCGAATTCCAACAGGTAAAAGAAGAACTCCAACATCCAATAGGGTTACTATAGCCACTACCCATTTCAGAATGGAAAAGGGAAGTAATCAACATGGATTTCATAACAGGTTTACCGAGAAAATTTAAACAACATAACTCAATCATGGTCTTAGTAGACAAATTAAGTAAAGCAGCTCACTTTGAAATTTTTAGGATACACGGTGCACCTAAAGTAATAATCTCGAATAAAGATGTAAAGTTTATAGGAATTTTTGGAAATCCTTGTTTAAAGGACTAGGCACACAATTAAATTTCATCTGTGCATATCATCCTCAAACGGATGGAAAAAATTAAAGAATAAAATATATTCTAGAAGGCATGCTTGGAATGTATGTAATGGATAAACCTGGTAAGTGGAATGATTACTTACACTTAGTAGAGTCACGGGGGATTCATCTTGTTGAGCAATATCTTATCACATTCATTCATAAAGGCAGTTTTTTAATTATGAAAAATAAGGTCAATATATTGTATGTATTTGGGGGACAGGGACTAGGGTATGGGGGGTATTAAAAGGGGTTTCTAATAAAAATAAGGAAGATATTGTAAAAATAACGGTTTTTAAATTAGGAATATGTATTGGGAGGGGGGCTCAAAAAACGTATTTCGTGGGTAATTATCAATATATAGTGGATTTAAGGGTATTATTTTATATCCCATGAACGAAGACATTATGACATGGTTTCACTGAGTAAAGACCCCATGATTAGAGCTTGCTTACAATAATCATTTACAAGTATCAACCAGAATGAGTCCCTTTGAAATTATGTATGGATGCAAATGTAGCACTCCAATTTCTTAGAGCAGTCCCTTCAACATGTTAATGTTAGGTCCTAAGCTATTAAAATATATGGAACTAACAGTGAAACAAGTAAAACAAAATTTGAAGGCTACCCAAGATAGGAAAAAGAGTTATGTCAACTTGAAGATAACTCCTTGAGAGTTCCAGGTAGGAAAGCATGTATACATACAGGTAAAACCCAAGAGAAGATCCCTAAGACTAGAAATAAATTCAACATTGGCACCGAAGTATTGTGGGCCATTTGAAACTTTGGAAAAAGTAGGACCGGTAGCATACCAGTTAGCCTTACCACCTATGATTAATGTAAATAAAGTTTTCATGTTTCCGATTTGAAGAAGTACGTTCATGATGCTACTCATGTGATTGACTGGAATTCTATATGGGTGGATCCCAAAGGAGTGTTTCAAGTGGGAGCAAAGCATATTCTTGACAGGAGAGATATCTTACTTATAAATTGTACGATCCTACAAGTCAAGGTGCAATGTAAGTACCTTAGTTTGGAAGAGTCCACTTGGGAATTGGAAATTGATATGTGGGAGGGATATCTGATCGTATTTAAAGATGGAATAATGGAGGAATAAAGGTAAAAAATAATAACACCAAGGATGGTGTTATCCTCTAAGAGGAGGTGTATGTAACACACTGAATTAAAGAAAATTATTAATCTTTTGAATATTTTAATTTTTTAAATATTTTGACAAGGAAGTAAAAATTAGTTGTAATGGATTATTCATATTTATAAATTAAAAACACTGAAAGGAATTAGAAACGAAGTAGTTGTTGAAAGAGTGTTTGTTGGCCCACAAGGGGAAAATACAAGTGATGAAAGTCACCGACTAAGAACTCAAGTTATGCAGGAGGCATCCTACCCAAAATCAGGTCAAAAAATCCTTGTGGAGTGACAAGGAGAAGGAGACTCATAAATGACCAACTCCTACGAAAAATACTGTATAATAGTATGTCAATTTAGCAAGAAGGAGGCTAGTAGTGGATGATGAATTAATCTATTAATGCAAGAGATGATGCATTGATTCGATTTTTTCCTTGTGATTCAGCAAACAAGCTCAGGGGTTCTAGAGCAAGTGAGAATTGGCTTATGAAAGAGTTGGTTAGGAGGAATGAGTCTTTTATTTATGTTTTCCCAACAATGGTGTCAAGTTCCCTATTCTATTTATTATATGTTATAGACTTGTTTAAAGTAAAATTTCAAGTTAAATATGAATCGTATTTACATTTTTATAGTAATGGTACTATACATATGTTCCTATTATCTTCTCTATTTTATGCTATTATGTAATGTAGACTTATCTTAATTGGAATTCATAGATTTATGATCTTAATATATTATACTGAATCATTGTTTTGGGATTCCATACCTAAATAAAAGATTCGTACAATAATGGTTGTAATGTCAGCGTAATTAGGAAATCTAAACCAAGAACTATCATAGTCCTAGTTAAATGTTCTAATTTATGCTTGCTTATGTTCTATTACAGTATTTTAAATGGATTTATTTCAACTAATCATTTTCATAGAAGTCGATGGATTCCTACAAAGCTGGACTCTGTTATTTTCTTTTTAAACCGTATCAATTTAAAATTTTATTTCAATCTAGAATAATATTGTGAGAGATCCTATGGATATGGTCAGTTCCCTAGATCTATTATTATGAATGGATTATTCACAGAAAGACAATTGCAATATTTAAACAATAAAAAAAGAGTGTTGACTGATTCTTTTAAAACAGAGTAAGATCCAAGAGGCTTCTTATTTTCAAAGAAACAAATACATAAGTTGCAAAAAAAACTACTCTAAGTAGTGCAGAGTGAAAATGAAATGAAAAACATCTCTTCTATCCCAAAACCATCCAAACAAAGATCAAGCTCTACATTAAAAATATTAAATCATTCAGTAAACCACATTATGACTGAATTCAGATGGATACTCATTAATATCATAATCGAGTTCTAGAATCATTATCAATATTTCCCCGCTGCTCATAGATCTTATGAATAAATACACCATCAGATCTAGCAAGATCTAAGTAAATAAAATTTAATATCGTCTTTAAATACAGACACACAATCTCTAATCATGGGTATCTAAACCTCGACACCTTTAACTCTGTCTAAAATGAGTTGTCTCCATGAAATAAAATCACACATATATTTATTTATTTCATAAATAGAAAAACCATGCAACAACTATTGCATGGAAGTTGTTAGAAAACAGGACCATGGAGCAATAACAGTTATATAGTTAAAGCATTAAACAAGATGCAAAACACATTACAAGAGAGACATAGATATAACTTAGTTCAGCCAAATAATGGGCTACATCCACAAAGAAATTGCTAGTCCTTTTATTCTACCATCCATAAAAATTAAGGGGTACAACCTGAAGTAAAACCCCACTGCACTTCCTCTTCATGTTCTCACAGTCCCTCTCACGCAATCACATGGACTGTTTACAATGCTAAAATACAATACACATTCGTATTAGAATGCTTTCTTTTATAGGGCAAATACCATGGGAAAATACTACAGGTCACTCAATACCATGGGTCCACAAAACTGTTGGCCAACACACATCGCAAATATTTCCTTCAGGGGCTTCTCCCTCGACCCCCCCCAGGGGCCCGCTGGTCCCTAGACCCTCTAGCCGTGTTGAGGCCTGGAAAATCATAGGTAACAATAGTTAGGGATTCTCCCCAATAATTGTTTCCAACTAGCCTGTTATTGTTTGGTGTGGGGAATCCGTCCAGTTTACGGTCCCACTACTGTAGGTCAAGTAAAAAATTAAAGTTTTTACCAGTTACAACCGAGTCCACCGTATATATTTTAGTTTTTTTTGTTTAAGTTTGATGTGCAAGTTCCTATCTAAAAATGCAGATTGATAGAGAACACGAGGAGCGATCACAATGTGATGCACAAGTAATGTGATGCACGGGTTCTTACCTCTCGTCTTAACTCTCTCGCATCTAAATCACACACGACAAGAAAACTAAACTAACTATCTAACCTATCCCTAGGGAGAAAAATTATCATTATCAATGATTCATGTATTTCTATGCATGCATTAAGAAAAATCACAGATAGTTGTTACTTATTTCGGAACACATGAACATTAATAGAAGAATGAACAACATGGTAGTTTATTGTTTATAAAAAGCCTTCATCACTCATAGTGGAAATTTCATAGAATAAACTAGAGTGAATTCATAACATGAACATGGGCTCAAAGAGTTAGAATGATCTCATAGTTAATAGACATATAGCTGAAAACCAAATAGTTCACATTTAACAGATCCATAGCACATCATTTGAAACATTCCACCAAGCTTTCTCCAACAGGAAACTTGTAATTCTTTATTACAAAAGGAAATAGTTCTTCTTACAACATACTCTCACAAATCTATCTGGGAAAAATTCTCGTCTTACATCTAACTCTCCTATATTTATACAAAACAGCAAAACCTTTGGGTTGCCCCCTAGGTGACCTTTGGGTTCCCCCAATCGTTCAATCCCACCATTTTGTCTTTTAGTGAGTGCTGCGACTTATACAATATGTTACATTTTAGATTAAGATTTAAGAGCAATTTATAAAGAGGGACCAGCTGGGTAACTGATCAACTTTTTCCAAGCCTCGGCCTCTGCTACTATCGATTCTGCTTAGTAATCCATTAGTCTTTTTTTTTGAGATCTTATTGATCTCAGACCTTCACTTTCTTCTTTTTTGAGGAACATATTTGCTTCTTACTTTTCCTTTCTTCAGCCAACTCCCTTCTGCTTTGTCTTTTAGATATGTCTTCTTTGCAGCAGCAATCATCAAATTGGATCTGAAACATCCTCTAAGTCCGTCTAGAGTTAAAACAAAAAACTCATCATTAATCTAGACTGCATTCAAAATCATCTAACTTTTCAATAAAATGTAAACCACACTACCAATAAAACTAATTATCAAATGTGAGGCCCTATTCTATGTTCTCATCACAAAATTCCTAACTCGGTCAAAAATCAGAAACCTATGTTTCCCATGAAATAGGGTAAAGGCTCACAAAAAACTGTGAGAAAAACCCTCACTAGTGGGAAAAATACTAAGCATCGGGCTGACAAACTCCTCATCGGCAAACGGAACAACTATATGTCAGATGGTTAGTTCACTAAAAATTCACAATGGTGGCAGACATGTGGACTACAACTTCCATGATCAAATGAAAACTTCGGTGATCGAAGGTTCTAAGAACTACATATTGGAAGCTCAAGACATAAAATATACCACAGTATCGATGAGACAAAGCTGAAAGTTTCCGCAATGTCGGCAATATAAAGCACTATATGCTACTGAAATCACATATTGGAAATCAGAACAACTAATCAATAAAGCATCGAAAATTGAAAAAACTAATCATCGACGAGATAGTTGACTACACAACCACAATGGCAGGAGACAGACTGACTACGGCTTCCATGACAATAGAAAATCATTGGCAATTGAAATAGCTAAGGACTACGAATCGACGAGTTAAAGCTTAACGCTGCCATCGTGTCAGCAACACAAAGGACTAGCCCACCGATCAAAGTCAAACATCGTTCTGATAGTGATAAAGTCAAGAAGGATTTAAATAATAAAATAAAAAAGACCACATAAAGCGCATCGCAAAAATAGGACTGTCCATCGATGGTACAAAGAACTAATGCCCCAATTTGTTGTTCAACTGACTTTCGACAGCGATCATCAAAAAACCCAAAATACATTAAGTACTCAAAAGACTTTCGGATGGGTAGTGATAAAATTAGTTTGTTTCACCTCCAAAACAGTGGCCGCATAGAGAACTAAAGCTCCGATTCAAACTTCTACTACCCTGCGATAGCGATAAAACCAAACCATCGAACAATTAAAAGAAAAGTTAAGTGTTCGAATAAAACTAAAGACTTTTGGCTGGGTGATGGTTATACTAGCTTGTTTAAACTCTGAAATAGCGGAAAGAAAATAGTTAATGAATCATCCAACTTTCGACAGTGATAAAGGAAATCATCCACAAATCAAAACTTTAAGTTCCACAGTCAAAAGCATTGGCTAGACAAAAGGCAGTTTTAGATCATTCAACTTCCGAAATGAAGGAAAATAGTTGACGTCAATTCAACCACAAAAATCCAAATTTGTAGCAGAGGAAAGATAGAGTTTAGGAATCCAAACAACTCGAGGCAAGATAAAATAAAAAGGAGGTTCCAAAATTTGAAAAATTTGGGGAAAAGGTTACTGCTGCAGCAATTGGTGACTACCTGGTGAACACAGATATCTGGAAAACTTCTTCTTTGATCAATAGATAGTTTTGACAATAAATACTAACATGTTGAATTCTTCTAGATTTCTGGATTTCCCAAATGGAAAATGTATGTACTTTTAATCATTGATGATAGTCCAATTTAGGAAAATGGAAAACAAGATTTAAAAAGTCTAGATAACTCTAAGTTTGAGGCCAGGAGTATGAATTTCGTTTGTTACCTTTGTCTTCGGGTAGTTTCCAATGTAGACACCACAGTATTGTAACATATGGTAAAAAGAAACATTCGTTTGTTCCTCATTCCCATGCCATTTTGCACTTTTGTGCTTTTGGAATTTTTTGTCCTTTTTGAATCCTCTTGCATGCCTTATTTCTGGATTTTTATTCAGGATCCTCTATCCATAGTGTCCTTTTGTGTGAGAGATGTATTGATTTTTCAGCTCACGGACCGAGAAGAACTTTGGCAATCTTGTACTCATATGGTTCAGTACTTTGTTTTGATACATATTTCTTTCTTAGGAGATTTTGACTCTTATTTGCCTTTTTTGGATTTCAATTCTTTGCATGGGATCATTTATATATAATATATTGTTTACCATGCTTCCTCTCCATGGATCTTTACAGTCACCCACTAAGACATTTTTAAATGTGAGATGGATGGAACCCCAAAATAGTATTCCAGACCTTTTGATCCTAAGTTATTTTACAAGGATTAAGTAGGACTTCAATGTGTTCATAGTCATTTATAAAAAATGCTAAACTAGAAAAAGTTTTTTCAAAAAAGTCAATAGTACACACTCTTATCATCAAGGATTTTAGTTAATCTAGAATTCTGATGAACTCATGTAACTAAAAGATTGCTTCTTTATTAAGATCAATCAAACCCTAACTAAAAAATAAAAAATAAATCAAAATAAAACAAAGCAATCAGTTTATTTATGTACAAGATAATCAACAAATAAAAATCAAGAAAAATAAAGTTTGAGAACTAAACCACTAACTTGTCAGTTCTCTTCCCACCCCTGTAAATTTGGTAACTTGTAATTTAAGGGGCTAGGATTGAATGCAACTTGAAAAGGCCTACCCATTATCTAGTTCTACGAAACTTGAATTAAAAACTACGTCTGAAACTAAATCTACTATTCTACAGTCAATCTCATCAACCCACAAAAATCGAAGGAGATTAGGCTAGGTGTCAGATATGTTGTTGGCTTCTTCGGCTTGGTAATTTCCTGGTTCTATTTCAATAAAGTAATTTCTCAATACATAATTCACTGGTTCATTTTTTTCCTCCAATTGAGTAACATTGTGCTTCATCTGAGGCTCTCTTAATACTTTTATCTGATTGGGACTTCCCTTATGAGGCAACCACAAATGTGACCAGTCTAATGCAAAATATACATCTAGCCTTGCTAACCAATCTTGACTCAAAACAAGTCCATAAGCATCAGGTATGTCCTCTACTACATTATCGATGAACTGACATACCTTTTCATTTGAAGATAAGAAAATCAGAACATCTTCAATTTCCCCAATTACCTTCACAATTGTCATGTCTAACTGAATAACCTCCTAGGTAGATGGTTTATCTTGTCCATTGATCTTCTTGTAGACTGAAAGTGGCATAACATTGACTGATGCCCCTAAGTCTAATAAACAGTTGTGTACATTATGGTTGAAAATCTCAAAAGTTAGGAGAAATGGTGGGGTTTTATACTTAGACTTACCTCCCACACTTGCTTCACCAATTTATTCTTCTTCAGGTTTGTTGTCAGTGGGAAGCTCTTCCTCTGGTACTTCAAGTGCTTTTAACAATATTTCTTTCTGCTAAGGTACATTACACATTTCAAACAGTGAGATATTTGCCTTAGTTTTTTTAATATCTTCCACAATATTATACCCCATCTCAGGTTCTTTGATATTTTTCTTGACATTAACAATATTGTCTTCAACAGGCTTAACAGGCATGTTAATTTTCTTCAGATCTTGACTTGTAATAGTAAATTCAGGTATTTTATCAGCTCTGGTGTTCTTTTGTACTTTCTTCATATTTTCTTGAAGTCTCTTAATTTTTGGCAGTATTAACTTGTCTTCTTTTACCAAACCCTGGCTTCTTGTTGTCACATTAGTTTCTAATGTCTCCTCTCATTTCAGAGAACCTTCTTTCAACATATCAAACATTGAGACACAATCCCATAAAACTAAATCATCTTCCTCTTGTTTTCTTATTGATTGATTATTTTTTTTCTTCCTCTTTATCAATCTCTGTTAGTTTGGAGTCCAATAACTGATTTATTACCAATGTCATAGATTTTATCCATTGGGAGCAATTCTTCTCAGAATGAGGTTGCTGATGAAAGGTGCAAAAATTATCCATGCCTACCTCAGTTAAATTCATTGATGCAGGACTATGTGGAGGAGGTTTAGATTTTTTTTTGTCTTCTCTCCTTTTATAGTAAGGCTTATATGATTTGTAAGATTCCTTTTCTAGATGTATCACTCTTTTGGATAGCTTCTACATCATCTTCAACATCCCCTCAAATTCATATGACTACTCATCCTTAGGCTTAGTTAGTAATAGAGGTTTCTTACCAAAATCTTTTTCTCTCGATTGTGTAGGATAATATTCTATGCTTTCCTTCTCAGCCTCTACCCTCTCATCTTCTTCATAAGTTTCTTATAACGTAAGTTTGACTAACATCTTGGAAAACATGGCCAATTTAGGCCCTAGAGATGAAGTATAGTATTCAATCAGAACTTTATCAGATGGTTTATCAGCTGCAAAAATTGTTTTTAGATAAGCAGCAAATCTTTGAGTGAAATTATGCACTTTTTCTTTTTTAAAGCGCATAATCCTTTCATTAACACTGCATGAGTTTTCTGAACTGCATATTTTCTTCTAAATATTCTTTCAAATGTGTCCCAGTCTATGATTGAATTTGCAGGAAGAGAAAAATACCAGGAGGCTGCTACTCCTTTTAGGGTGTGTGGAAATAATCTACAGACCACATCTTCATGCTCTCATGCTTGTATTCCTTCTATAGCCAAGTAAAAACTTTGCAAATGATCATCTACCAAATTTTTTTGACTTGGGTCAAACTTAGGCAACATTTTGTGAAAATCTTGGGGCAAATCATGAAAGGGAGCTACGAGATTCAAAGGTGACCTAGCTTTCCAAGCAGGTGGTGGATTTGGTTGGTTTGCATTTACATGAGCCATGATTCTGGGTGGAGAATGAGGTGGTGAGTGAACAAGGGTATGAATAGGTGAATAGTAAGGTGTATCTGGGACCAACTGATTCAAAGGTTGATCAACTTCCTGTAGGGCTGCTTCTACCAGTTCTTCAAGGTCTTCTACCAACACTGAATATTCTAACTGAGGACGATTTTTCTTCTGATATTATCTTTTGGGTAAGATAGGAATAATTGATAATTCTCTGATCTTCTTTGCATATGCCCTAGTAAATATTCTCATATCATCAACAACTTCGTTATCTACAGGATACATATACTCTTTACCCTTCTCTTCAGGAGTTGGATTGTGAAACAAACTGCTTTCAGAACTATCACAGGTGGAATAATTTCGAGGAAATAAGTTTACTTGGCTAGAAATGCACTGGCGGCCCTCCTTCTAGTGCCAAAAACTGTTGAGGCCTAGAAAATTGCAGGTAACAACAGTTAGGGATTCTCCCCAATAAACGTTTCCAACTAGCCCGTTATTGTTTGGTGTGGGGAATCCATCCGGTTTACGGTCCGGCTACCGTAGGTCAAGTAACAAATTAAAGGTTTTACCGGTTATAGCCCGGTCCACCGTATATATTTTAGTTTTTTTT
>LPNX011196553.1:0-38824 GCA_001517045.1 Pseudotsuga menziesii
TCCCCATCTCCTCCTCCACCCTACTACTAAAACTCTCCACCACAGCCATCCCATCTCCTTCTCCGCCGTATTATTAAAAGTGTTCTAGTGAAGTTATAAAAGAGGCAACATCCTGATATTCAGGGCCCCGGCAGTTCAGCTATGTGGGGGCTAATAAAATATGATGCGTAAATAAGGCGCCCAGCGCCGTATCAATTGAAGTCTGTAATCGTAATGGCCTTTCAGTTTAGTTTGGAGGCAGATCATGTCATTCTTGTTATATGTGTTTCAATAAAAGTAGTAACATTTTTTGTACAACTTACTTTATGTTAAATCAACTTCTGATTTGTGAATGCCTATTATGCCTATTTGCTTTGTTCTGAGATTTTGGAGTGGGACTCTGTGTGGCAATGGTGAAGTAGAACTCCATGGAAGGCTGCTGGCCTCTGTAGAATATGTGAAATTCCACTTCACGCATTTTCAATTTGCATGAATATTCTGATTTGTCAATTCCTATTATACATATTCTTTGTTTTAAGAATTTGGAAGCATGTGTGTCAAAGCATTAAGTACATGAACTCCATGGAAGGTTGCTTCCCTCTATAGAATATAATCTGTAATATTCCGACCAACTTCATCTTAATTCATGGGTTTTTGATGGTACACCATTCAATACATAGCTGCGAATTTATACCAAATTTGTGAAAGTGGATTCAAATAAAAAGATTGACGATATCGCTAGCGTTTGCAAGATCCAATTACAACGCGATCTCGGAGATAGGCGCATCAAAGTATGAAACCACATACATATGCCCAACTGCCGTATGAAACCACATTCATATACCCAACTGCAGCATTGGCTGTTTGTTGAATTAAAATTGTAATGCTTTGGCTGTTTGTTGAATTAAAATTGTAAAGCTTTGGCTGTTTGTTGAAGTATAGTGTTGCATCTTAAATTCAAAGAAACTGAAGCTAACAGAGGTATTGATGGTAAACTGATCATAAATTTGAGTTTTGGTAATGCAGGATGCATTAATTAGCGTATATTCCTTGCAAATTCCATAGCCTTTTCAAATCACTAACGTAATTCAAAATAATAGGATAAGGGCAGAGCCTATGAATGGAATAACATGGCGTTTGTTTGACAGTAGTACGGTTTAAAGCTCTCGAACTTCATTTGATGTTGGGCATGACACTATTTATTCTCGAGACTGTTTTTTTTAAATCATTAATGTTTCCGGCAATCTCATTTTCTTCATTGCCATTGAAGCGGCCAGAGCAATGTCACAAAGAACTTATAATTTAAAATTCAATGATAATAGATATGACTGCGTTTGCCGTCTCTGCGTGAAATTCACATGTGATAAGTGTAAAGTATTAATGTGAGTAATATTGTTTATTTAATTATTATAATAATAAATTTAATTAATTATTATAATTAAATTTATTAAAATTGAAATTTAATACTTTATAATTAATTATTTTAATATTTTTTTGGATTTAAATAAATGTGTCTTTTTATATATTGTATTATTTAAAAAAGAATTAATGAAAATAATAATGTTTATTTAATTATTATAATATATAATAATACATTTAATTAATTATTAAAACTAAAATTTAATACTTTACAAGTAATTATTTTAATGTTCATTTGGATTTAAATAAATGTTTTTTTAAATAATGTATTATTTAAATTAATAAATAATGTATACCAATATATAACAAATTAATATGTCATATTAATGTTTTATTACATAGTAATATTTAATACAATATATTATTTTAATTGCAACAATTACATATATTATTTAAATTGTTATTTGAGGAAGTGAAATATTGTATTGATTATTTAAATTGTCATTTGAGCAACGGAAAAACTGTAGTAAGAATGGAATATGCAATTTTTGAAAAGCCTTCTACAATAAGTCAAATTAGTACAAAAGTCATCATAAATTGCATTATCCTTAGGTATGTTGTTTGAATTTGAATGAGGCGTGAATCTCAATTGCAAACCAAATATGTAATATCTTTGTTATTTCAAGTCACAAAAAAAGCGTTCTTTAATGTGCAATATTTGTACATGCAATTTTTGAAAAGCCTTCTACAATACGTCAAATTAGTACAAAAGTTATCATAAATTACATTATCCTTAGGTATGTTGTTTGAATTTGAATGAGGCGTGAATCTCAATTGCAAACCAAATATGTAATATCTTTGTTATTTCAAGTCACAAAAAAAGCGTTCTTTAATGTGCAATATTTGTACTCATATCGACTTCAAATCAAATGCTTTGTTTATTCATTTGTTGATAATGCATTGTTTGTGTTAATGTATTGGAGATTATTGGTTTAATTGGAATGTTTACATTTTAACCGTATTATTTTTTATTAATATAGCACGACACGAAAGCATATAGTAGTGTATCTATCAACACAATTGGGTTGATATGATTTTGGATGGGCAAGGAAAGCTGTAAACAGCAAGACAGAGACTGTGGTTATGGTCGTAAAAACCTATAACATGTGCAAGTTATGACTTCAAAGGAAGTGTCCTTGTTGCTACCTAGGTGGAGCTTACACTAAAGAAGTTTCAGAAGCCTAAACTTCGCCGTTATACCTAATTTTTGTTTATTTACCAAATTCTTGTCAAACTTATGAAAAGAAAAAAAGGTCAATTTCCTAATAATTTATCTGAATCCATTGAGAGAAGACATTGATGAGGCTTACCTCTAATTTGCAGGTGTATCCTTTTCTTGCTCAAAGACCGCACTTTCGAATCTTTTTCTTGCTCCAAGACCGCACAGGAATGGGGAAACATTTTGTTGCTTCAATAGTGCATAAAAACGGTGAAACCTTTTGCTTCATTCTTCTTATATACAATCCCATGAAGCAAAGCCAGTAGAGTTTAGTTAGAGTTGGTTATAAATTTTAAACGAATGACACATATCTCCTCCACTACCAGAAATGACATGTATCTCCTCCACATCTCGTGTATTTATTTCTAATAGACTCCTAACAGAGAACCGACGGCTAACATTCTCCTAAATCGGCGGCTAGTTAAAAGATCAATCGTGGCTAGTTAAGAGATCAATCGGTATCTAGTTAAAAAAGATCAAGCGACACTCAAATAGATCCCAGCTGTACAACTATCATATTTTTGTTGAATATTGATGATCCACTCGATCAAGTAGGCTCCCAAAATATTATATATATACACCTATTGGCGTAATAATTATTTGTATAAGTTTATATGGAATACAAGGTTAAGCATAAAAAAAAAGAAAAGTTAAATAACTCAAATATTATTGATGGTCTCCCATTACAAACAGGAAACAAAATGGGGATCACGATAAGGGTTCGTATCAAGTTATAGATAAACACAATGAGTTTCTCAATGCTTGTGCTCTCTTGATTTGAATTTGGCTTATGTCAATCCTTTACCACATCAAATAGCCACCATAATTAAAAATATGTGTTATGTTTTATTATGTTGAAATAAATATAAGCTGTGTTTTATTTATGCTAAAAAGACAACTAAAGATATTTGTTCTGTTTTATTTATGTCGAAATGAACATACGATGTGTTTTATTTATGCTAAGATGAAGGGGTTTGGAGCTAGCACTTCAGAGATGTAATCAAAGCTATAATATTTATGATTGAATTTTATTTATACTAAAATGAAGTAGTTTAGAGTTAGCATTTAAGTAATGAAATCAAAATTATAATATATTAATAATAAGTGTTAATTCTTATGGGTTTGAGGGAAGGGTGAATGTAAGATAATGGTGGTTTTTACGATGATACAATTTGATGATACAACAAGTTTGGGGAGTATGTAAGATGTGATTTTTTAAGTGAAAATTTTTTCATATGGAAAAAATGTTGTTATTTAATTTTTATATAGGTGATTACATGTCTTTTCGGTGTATATGAGTCAAGGTGCTTATTATGTCTTGAAACAGAGGTCCTTAGTTCAAATCTAGGATAACATGTTCTTTATTGTGGCGGGTTTGGTGGTTGCATCTAGGGTATTGTGATAGGAGACAAGATTAGACCCCTTAACATGTGAGTACCAACCAATCCATTTTACTAGTTAAAAAAAAAAATAGTAATTACATTATTTCAATATTATATAAATTTCTACCTTAAAATTGGATTTGGATAGATCAACATTTTAACTTAAATAACATATTATTGTAAGATAAACAAGGCCTAACAACAATGCTGCATATTCCTTGCCTTTAGGATTGTAAAATGTAGAGCAACCTTTTGCAGGACCAATGCTCTTGGAATCTGGATGAGTTGGAAAAGTAATCTACCACTCGCACTTAAAATACCACAACTATAGTTGTCCTTGTCCAAAGTGAATAATGCTACAATTGGTTAATGTCTACATGAAAACATCATTTGCATTTCACTGTCAATCACTGGACAATGTTTATCTTACCTGCAAAAGTAGACACAAATTAGAAAGAGAATCATTTGAAACCTATATATGTAATATAGCGTTTATTTAAATATTGTTGGTTTTCATTGTATACTTACACTTCAATTTCCTTGCTCAAATATGAGTAAATAGGTAGAAAATAAACAAACATAATATGTCAGACCATCTCCATCCAGTCACAGAAGCAGTTAGCAATCACACTAAACATTAACTGTGGTTAAATACTTTTTTAAGATCACTGGTTGGTGTTCAAATTCCCCAATATCTATAAGATTTTTTTAGGATTAAGCGAAGTTAACTGGGTTTCCTCACTTCTAATCCTTTGTCGGATGAAACAATCAATTTAAACAAGCTATGGATTTCATTATTATTAACAAAATTAAGCATCTTCATTTAAAATTATAGAGCCAATTGAATAATATCAACACAAGAAACACTGTGGAGCGGTTCCAGCGTATACATCTACAGTTTATTTATTTTGAAAATTTTGAAACAATTGAATGTTAACCTATTAAATACGACCAATATATATTTACAAAATAAAACAATAATTTTTAATTTAAAATCCAAGCAATAACTTTTATTATTATTAATAAAAGGAGACATATTATGTTGAGATTATAGAGCCAATTTCCATTCAAATTCAAATAATTTTAAATTATTGTAGACTCATGTTGCTCATTCTCCAAAAGATTCCAATGGCCAAGAAATTTGAATTGAGCTTTCCACGACGACAACAATAAAGATAAAAACATAATGTTAGTGTTACACCACTAAATATGAGAAAAGTGATGTACGTTAGGATTGCCTTGGAATAACCAAGATAGTGATACATAGAAATTTTAAAAGATTCAATGATATAGAGATCTAGTAATTTTAAAAGATTCAGTAATACGCAGTTCCATTTAAGGGATTTCCATTTTTGAAAGTTTGAATCATCATTTCAAATATTTTAACACATTAAAAATGAACATATGAAATGCTTGGCTTAACCAAACCCTGTCCATTTATTTCCATTTGCATTTTTCACAATTTCGCTTCACTTTTAACATGATTTTCTGCACAATGAAGCATAAAGAACATCAAATAATCACTTCATAAATAAATTGAAACATATCCGTACCTGCTAAAAAGTAATAGTCTTTGATGGTTGCTTGAAAGTAATAACTATTAACGACTTCCTGAAACTAATAAGTATTGCTGAAAAAACAGGGAGAGAGCTCTGTATACGGACCACATACCGACAAGAAATAAAAGAGGCTATCCTAGCTCCAAATCACTCCTTGAATTTCTCTATCTCAACCAGAGAATTCATTCCTAAAGTATTTTGGTCTTTCGCTCTCATGTAATTTCAACGTTTTTATGTTAGTTAACGGTTGTCTTTGGCTTTTGCTCATCAAATGACAATACTTTTCTCCTTGTGACCTTGCAATCTCTTTGACTATTGTTTGGAAATCAACAAACACATTTTTAGATTCTAGCACATATGTTTCCATGAAGAACACATTTTCAGACTGGAGAAGTGTCACTTCGTAGTCTATAAGAATCTCTCTCGCATCCTTTAGGTTGGGAATGCAATGCAAATCACTAGAAATTAAGTTCATAGAAATTTCTGCCAATTTTTATGTCGTTTGAAAACCGCCATCGTCAGGACTCATGGAAACAATGTCGTTATATACTCAACAAATACTATTTTTCATGCAACCTTCTATTGAATCTGCGTAAAGCTTTATTTTTTTGGATTGCAATGTTCTTTGCAACAATAATTTTAAAAAGAACTGTAGTTTTTTACCTCAAGAATAATTTTCCACCGTTTGAGTTGCTTAAATCTAACAAGAGTCACGAGAACAAGATCTTTAGGAAGTGGTTCCTCCTTCTTCCGTAAACTCCTAAGTGTTGGAAATATTAATTAATCGTTGATCCAAATAGCAAATCAGCCTACTCCGTCACAGTCACTCACTCTGTAGAAAATCAGCCTACTCAGTCAAAGTTAGTCAGCCTACTCAGTCAAAGTTAGTCAGGTCAGTCTATGTCAGAGATTCTGACAAGATGAAGAGATCACGTCTCTTGTATATTTGAATTTAATTACTGAATCTAAGTTTTTAGGTAGATAGTAATTACAGTCTTTTATGTTAGGTTGGTTAGTCGGCATAAGTTTTCTATATGAAGAAGAAGGTTGTAAATCTGTATATGCACAGATGCACACGCATACAAAGAGACAAATGGAGAAGAGAAGTGTAGAGAAGAATCTAAGAAAAACTCATTGAAGAGTTTGAAGCTCAAGATTCTGTGTTTTGTAATTGTTGAAGAGTAACATCTTGGTAAATTCCAAGTTTATATTTATGGCTGTAAGTTTTGTTTGTTATGCCTTCACAACAAATATAAATCCAAAAGTTTATGCTTTAATGCAAGTTTTTAGTTAGCCACATATCTTCTCCATATTTACTGGAGTGAATGTTGTTTACATTTACTGTGAGTGAAAGACACAAAGAATCCATAATTATTTCACTATGTAAAAGTTCTAGTTTTTACCCTCAGAGATTCTACACAAATTTTGTTTATTATTTTCTTATATGATATTGTGAGTGAGTTCCAATGTAGTTGTGTCACAATTAATCCTAGGTTACCGCAATGAAAAGTGTTTTTTATATTCCTAAGTATTTAGACTAGGAAATATAAAATTGTTGTATCGAAGGAAAAGTTGGTTGCAACCTAATTCATGTCGTAGTAAAAGCCAGTCAAAGCCAAAGTCAAATTAAGTTTGTGAAAGTGTGTCGAGGTGAAAATTCCGTTGCAGTAAATCTATCGCAGCACAGTAACTCTGGGAAGTAATTCCGTCGCAGATATATTGAGTTGCATGATTTCTGCAATAGTGAAAAAGGGAAAACAAGAAGGTTGTGCTGCGCAGTGACTCAAGTTAATTGTGGCCGTCTCCTTTTCTCCCTAGATTTGGTATTAGAGAAAGTTTAGGAAAGAAATATTCTCCTAAAAGGGGAAAAATAATTTTCTAAGGAAAGTTAAAAATTAAAAATTAAAAATGGCTTCTACTTTCGGTTCAAATATGTTGAGTTTACAAACTCTGATTTTTACAGGAAATAATTATGAATATTGGTCTCTAATAATAAAGGCTTTGTTCAGAGGTCAATATGTTTGGGATATTGTCCATAATGGTTATGTAGAACCAGTAGATTAAGTGACATATAATAATCTCTCACAATATGAGAAAGATGTCCTGAGGGAACAGAGGAAGAAAGATGGAAAAAATCTGTTCTACATACATCAAGCCATGCATGAAAACATACTTCCAAGAGTAGCAGCAAAAAACACTGCTAAGTAGGCATGGGACACATTGGGGACAACCTATCAAGGTTTGGACAAGGTAAAGACTTCCAAATTGCAAATTTTGAGAAGAGATTTTGAATCTTTGTCCATGAAAGAATCAGAGTGAGTAGACTCATTTTATACCAGAGTTGTTGGTTTAATAAATCAATTGAAATATCATGGAGAAACCATAACAGATCAAAGAGTGTTTGAAAAAATTCTCAGAAGTCTTCCCGAAAGATTTGAATCCTTGGTTGTGACCTTGGAAGAACAAACAGACATGACAGTGTTTACCATTAATGAGTTGCAAGATTAACTCATCAATCATGAACACAGAATCAACAGAACAAACACATCACTGGAAGGTGCATTTGCAACACATTCATCTATAAGCTGTGGAAGAGGAAGGGGGAGAAATAATTCTATAGGTAGAGGAAGAAACTTATCAAGAGGAAGATGTAGTAGTAGTCATGCAGATGTTGCTGGTAGAGGACAGAATCAGAACCCGAGTCATCCAAGTGGTCATAGGTTTGATAAATCAAAGATTAAATGTCACTACTGTAAGAAATTTGGTTATTATGCATATGAATGCAGGAAGAAGCAATATGACCAAGGAAATAAAATCCAGAATCAATCGATGAACACCACCATTTCGTCGAGCACAACGTTGATGGCATGCACATCCCCAATTGAATGCAATACCATCCAAGAAATTCTATGTGACATATGGTATTTATATTCAGGATGCATCAATCATATGACTAGTAATTTAAATTTATTTTCTAGTCTAGATAATTCAGTTCAAACTGATGTTATACTTGGAAATAATGTCCAAGTCATTGTTTTGGGAAAAGGTACTATTAGTATTCTAACCAAACAGGGGGAGCATAAGTATATGCCCAATGTTTACCATGTAGAAGGTTTGAAACATAATTTGCTGAGTATTGGTCAGCTCATACAGAAAGGTTACAGAGTCTACATGGAAGATAATCACTGTGTGATTAAAGACATACGTCTAAGAAACCAACTGATAGCAAAAGTACCAATGACAAGCAATCGCTTGTTTCCATTGAAGATAGTTCTAGACATTATATGAGCTGCATTCAAAGAAAAAAGTAAAGAAGAAGTCATTCACTTCGACAAGAAAGAAAATGATAGCACTGATATTCAAGCTACATTTCAAACATAAGTTCAGGATGATTCTTGGCTATGGCATTTCAGATTTGGACATCTAAATTTTGGTGGGATGAAGCTGTTGCACACAAAGAATATGGTAAAAGGATTGTGGCATTGATCGACAAACCAAACAGAGTTTGTGAAGGATGCATCTTTAGAAAGAAACATAGAGAAAATTTTCCAATTGGAAAGTCATACAGAGCACGAACACCACTTAAGATCGTGCACTGTGATATTTGTGGTCCAATGTAGACAACATCCATTGGTGGCTACAATTATTTTCTTACTTTTATTGATGACTACTCAAGATAAATATGGGTATATCTTTTGAAACATAAATTTGATGCATTTAGTTGTTTTCAGTAGTTTAAAGCACTCGTGGAGAACCGGAGTGGTCATTGCATCAAAATCCTAAGGACAGACAGAGGCGGTGAATATGTTTCAAATGAATTTCTAAATTTTTGCAAAAATCATGGCATACAAAAGCAATTCACTGCGTAGTATACACATCACCAGAATGGTGTCGCAGAAAGAAAGAACATAACCATTATGGAGATGGCGCGCAACATGATGGTAGCCAAGCATTTTCCAAATGAATATTGGGCTGAAGTAGTCGTAACTGCTGTATACATTATGAATCAATGTCCAACAAAGAGCATGAAGAAAAAAGTTCCTCAAGAAGCATGGACAGGTATGAATCATAGTGTTTCTCATTTAAAAGTTTTTGGATGTGTCGCATATGCTCATGTGCGAGATGAGATTAAAAAAAATTAGACAACAAAGGACAGAAATGTATTTTTTTTGGATATTCTGAAGACACAAAAGCATACAAGTTGTATGACCCTATCACAAGGAAAGTAATTATTAGTCGTGATGTTCAATTTGTTGAGAATGAATCATGGGATGGAACCGGCGAGAAGAATGTCAATATTGTGTCAAATGTTGAGCATGATGACATGATGGAGGAAGTGGTTCAAACACCACAAGAAAATCAACTAGTCGCAACACTGTCAACTCCCATGAAACCGAAACATGGTTCAGCACAAGGAATATCGACACAAGTCGCAACTCAAGCTACAATGACAAGCACACCAAGAGTACAACAGACTCCATCAAGTAGTTCGACATCAACAGGTGCAGTGAAGACAAGAAGTATGCATGAGATATATGAAGCTGGTACACCAAATTCATTCTCTCTCTTTGCATTGTTTTCCCAAATACATGATCCACTAACATTTGAGGAAGATGTTGAATAAGAAGTTTGGGCACAATCCATGGATGAATAAATGGAATGCATTGAGAAAAACTAGACATGGGAGCTGGTGGATGTACCAAAAGATAAAGATGTAGTCAGCGTTAAATGGATTTATAAAACCAAGAAAGATGCTAATGGTAATGTGCAGAAGCATAAAGCAAGAATGGTAGAAAGAGGTTTCACACAACATCCCATCATATATTTTAATGAAACATTCACACCAGTTGCATGCATGGATACAATCGGAATGGTTTTGGCTATCGCTGCACAAAACAAATGGCTTGTTTATCAAATGGATGTTAAGTCAGCATTTTTGAATGGTTATTTGGATGAAGAAGTATATGTGGAAAAACCACAAGGCTATGAAGTTCCACGACAAGAGCAAAAAGTGTACAGGTTGAAAAAGGCACTCTATGGTTTGAAGCAAGCTCCGAGAGCTTGGCACAGTCGTATTGATTCCTATCTCACCGAGAATGGATTTCACAGAAGTTAAAGTGAGCCAATGTTGTACACCAAAATGAATGGGCAAGGTAACATGTTAATTGTTTTCCTATATGTGGTTGATTTAATATTTACTGGTGATTTTGGCATAAAAGAATTTAGAACAGTCATGGAAAGTGAATTTGAAATGAGTAATTTGGGGCTCATGAAGTTATTTCTGGGAATTGAAGTCCAACAATCTGAAAGTGGTATTTTCATATCACAATCCAAGTATGCAAGCACAGTTTTAAAAAGATTTAATATGTCAAATTGCAAGGAATCCCCAAAACCAGTAATAACAGATTTAAAATTGAGCAAAGATGATGATGGATCAACTGTAGATCCTACGCTATTTAAAAGGCTTATTGTAATCCTTATGTAGTTAACAGCGACAAGACCAAAAATCATGTATGGAGCAAGTCTGATCTCAAGATTCATGGAGTCACCAAAAGACTCACAATGGCAAGCGAGTAAAATAATTCTGAGGTATGTAAGTGGTACAAAAGATCTTGGCATAATGTTTTCAACTTTAGAAAATTTTAAACTCATTGGATATACTGACAATGGTAATGGAGGCAACACAGATGATAGGAAAAGCAAATCTAGGTACACATTTCATTTTGGTACAGGTGTTGTTTCATGGGCTTCAAAAAAATAGCCCATAGTAACTCTATCTTTAGCAGAAGCAGAGTATGTCGTAGCTACAGGTGCTACGTGTCAAGATGTTTTGATGAGAAGAATGTTAAAAGACTTGTCGTAGAACCAGAAAGAACCAATAACCATTTCCTATGACAACAATTCAACCATTTCCTTGTCAAAGAATCATGTGTTTCACAAGAAAGCCAAACACATTGACACAAGACGTCATTTCATAAGAGAGTCAGTGAACGACAAAGAAATTTGTTTAGAATTTTGCAGGTCTGAAGATCAACTTGTAGACATCTTCACAAAACCATTGGCAAGGGATACATTCCAGTATCTCTGAAGTTATTTAGGAATTACAAGCTATGTACAATGAACTCTATCATAAATAGAGCATGTTTTCTGATCTGAAACATTTTGTAATATTTTGTTTTAAATTTCGATCTTCTCATAATTAAGGGGGAGTGTTGGAAATATTAATTACTCATTGTTCCAAATATAAAATCAGCCGACTCTGTCAGAGTCTGTAGCATGTCAGTCTATGCCAGAGAGTCTGGCAGGATGAAGAGATCATGTCTCTTGTATATAAGCCAGTTGAATTTAATTGTTGAATCTAAGCTTTTAGGTAGATAGTAATTACAGACTTTTATGTTAGGTCGGTTAGTCAGCAGAAGTTTTGTCTATGAAGAAGAAGGTTGTAAATCTGTGTATGCACAGATGCACAAGCATACTGAGAGTCAGACAAAGAAGAGAAGTGCGTACAACAAGAATAAAAAATCAGTGAAGAGTTTGAAGCTCAAGATTTTTTGTTTTGTAATTGTTGAAGAGAAACATCCTGGTAAATTACAAGTTTGTATTTACGGCTGTAAGTTTTTTTTGTTATGCCATCACAAGAAATATAAATCCAATAGTTTATGGTTTAATGCAAGTTTTTAGTTAGCTGCATATCTTCTTCATATTTACCTGAGTGAATGTTGTTTACATTTACTGTGAGTGAAAGACACAAGAATCCATCATTATTTCACTGTTTAAAAGTTTTAGTTTTTACCCGCAGAGGTTCAACACAATATAGTTGTGTCACAGTTAATCCTAGGTTACCACAGTGAAAAGTGTTTTTTATGTTCCTAAGTCTTTAGACTAGGAAATATAAAATTGTTGTGTCGAAAAAAAATTGGTCGCAACCTAATTCATGTCACAGTAAAATCAAGTCAAAGCCAAAGTCAAAGTAAGTTTGTGAAAGTGTGTCGAGGTGAAAAGTTTGTCACAGTTACTTAGTTGCAGTAACTTTGTCACAACATAGTAACTTTGTGCAATAATTATGTCGCAGATATATTGAGTCGCAATATTTCTGCAAAAGTGAAAAAGGAAGAACAAGAAGGTTGTGCTGTGCAGTAACTCAAGTTAATTGTCGCGGCCTACATTTCTCCCTGGACGAATAATGGGAATAGCTGAACCAAAGTTTGCTATATCTTTCATCATTTTCCTCCATTTTCGTTGTGCTTCTTCGTTAAGACTTCTACTTACTGGTTCAGGATATTCATCACATTTATTGCCTATTTTTTCCCAAGGGGTAGATATAACAAGGAATAGAACACTCTTTCTCTTCCATTTATAGCCATAAAACCTGGACCAGTGTGCAGTTGTGCAATCCCACTGGCTTACACTAATGAAGCCACCAGCTGCTACAAACATCCATTTTACTAACAAGTCAAGATACACTTCACCAAATAACCAAACTACCAGTCATTAACCATATTAAATGACTGCCTCACAATTTTGAATGTTTCCTCAATTAACGGGTAGGTGAAAAAACAGTTGCAAAATTGCCTGAGTTAATTAGGATAAAGGAATGCTACATTAACATACAACAATAACCTTAAAATGCAACACTAACCTTAAAGATGGATATTTAAAATCACAACGTTCATGAAACTAAGTTTAAGTTTAAATATTGAACCAATTTCTTACATGTTCCAAAGGATAGCATGCACACAACGTTTTTCACTTGTAGAATGCCCATCCACCTTTGCTCGAATCAGACAATTTTTTAAGAATCTTGTCAAGAACTCTAGCTAGTAGGTCCTTCTTAGACGGAAAATGATTATGCAACTGAAAAAACACAGATCTAACAGTTTCTAAACTACCGGATCCGAACTGAATAAAGATCTCAATTCCATAAATGGAAATATCCAAAGGCACTCCCCAGTTTCCAAGAAGTGCACTAAGTTCTTTCTCAGCGTCTTTCACCAAGACCCAAACTTACGTACACCTTCAACACTAGAAACAAAGTTTTCAGATGATCAAAATAGGCTTTGAGAATGACCACGCATTTTAGAACACTTTCAAATTTTTCCACCAGCTGATGAGCAACAACAAAAGTGGTGATCCATTCCAAAACCAAAAGAATAAGGATGCATAGATTAATTTATGTTGCTAATCACAGGTTGCATGGTTCTTGTATGCATATTGCCACAACAACGCAGTGTAATTGGGAGTAGGTGTCACATATACTAGATGGTGGGTGTAACCTGTAACTTATCAGAGCAACAATGCATATATTAATTTATGTTTCTAATTACAAGTTGCATGGTTGTTGCATGCAGATTTCCATGACATCGTAGTGTAATTGGGAGTAGGTGTCACATATGTTAGATGGTGGGGGTAATGTGTAACTTGTCAGAGCGGCGAATTTGAGGGACATGTAACTTCAGGTTATGTACCCTAACTGTATGCACCTAATATGTTAGAGATGTTAGTATAGACAGAATAAAAAGGTGTTTCGACAATAAAAGGATGCAGTGAAAAAACTTATAAAAACTTGTTGATATTTAAATAAAATAATAGCATAAAAACATGTGTTAACTATGACACGACTACCAAAATCCAAGCTACTACATAATTCCCTGCTTCGAGAGAATAACAAGACTCCTAAACTTAGAACAAAAGATATGTTAGATGTGATCTCATTTTATATTATTTTGGTAATTTTGACATTATAAGTTTAATAAATCATGCCTATGTAATAATATCAAAGTTATTATAAAACATGAAGCATAAAAAAGTCTAAAGGATATAAATTAATATTTAAAATTTTGACTTGAGTTGATATGTGGCTTCAATAAAAACTATATATAAACTAAATAATTTTGGATAACAAAATTGATTCAAAATGATTTGTTTTAATTTTGTTTTATGTTTATATTAGGCATTGCCATTTGTTATATATATATATATTATAACAATGTTTTAAAAGTTAATTGGGTCTAGTTCAAATGATTATATGATGGAGTATTATCTTTCTCTCGTTCTATTTTCATAAATGACATATATTGAACTTATAAGAAATATATTATTGTTTACATACTAAAATATTAAAAAAATAAAGTAAGCATACATGTGCATGTATATAAATTAGGTTGATAATAAGAATATTTTAAATAGATTAATTTAAATTTTTATCTTTTAATTCTTCCAAGGTATACAGTTTTTTTAAAATTAAAAATTTATATTTTAAATCATTTATTTTTTTAACAAATTAGAACAAAATCTAAGTTTAAATATAACTTATCATATTTGGTAGCGATGGCGATAACGATATTGATGACGAAAGTGCACCATAACGAATAACAAATCTAATTGAGTAGGATAACAACTTCATATCTTCTATCATTCAAGTTAGACTTAAAAATCAATAGCTTGTGCCTTATAAAGTATGTTTTCTAAAACATATAATTTTTTTAATTTGTTGCAAAGTTAATGTTTATTGATTATCAAATACAATATTGAATGTGATTACAACAATACTAAATTGACAATATTTAGTGATTAATTGTAGACATCATGTAAAAGAATCCCAATAATAGTTAGGATTATTCAATAAGCCTCCTTTGTCCACTTTAGTTATTTTAGCAGTTTCCTAGTTTAGGATAATTTTGTAGACACCCTAGTGCTATGCAGATGTTATTTGGGGCCCACAAGACACTTTATGCGCTCTCATGCATGAGTTTAGGATCTCCATAGACCAACCCCTAGATTTTAGGAGCCCACTTCGAGTTCTGAGAGTCCCACCTTTAGTTCACCCTCACCTTATTAGAGAGTTAGCCTCTGATTGTTAGTTTTTCTAAGTTATTTTACTTAGGATCTTTATCTGAAAGAATAACAAGCACAACAATACATCAAAGATACACAAGACACATAGATTTTCATCAGGGAAACCATAAAGGAGAAAACCCCGCAAACTTCCTTTGAATAGTTTTGTCACAAAGATAAGATGACAAAATAGAATAACCCAAGAACAATATGTCTGCAACAGCTCTCTGTCCCTCCTCTTCCTCTGTCTCCTAAGGCACACATGAGAGAGAAAGTGAAGTGTCTAAGAGATGAGGAGGGTGCCTCCCTATTTATATTATTCCATTGAGTTGTTAACTCAACCACTAGGTCGGCCATGTTACTTGTGGGATCGACCTACCTAAGAATACTCATAAATACATTTTACTTTATTTAACCTGGGGACTATTGCTCTGAATTACAACAAAGGGTTTACCTCAGTGACCATACACAATGATGAAATCCCCAAGGGAGGAACACACATCCTTGGTGGGGGTATAACAATATAGAATAGTAATATACATCAGAATATCTTCCGAAGTTACAATTACAACCACATTCCCTCTTAACTAGGAAGGTATTATATTGCCATAGTAATCGACACATCTAGTCATCCTCACTAAGTCATCATCGTCATTGCTTCCATTTCCCTTACATTTTCCAATCTATCGCATCTATTCGTCATAGGAAGTTTCTACAGAGACAATCATTTTTCATGCTATATGTAGGCCTAGATGTTATGTATCTAAATATTTGTGAGCCATTATTTTAAATATTAAATGTAGAATTAGTTAAACTAACGTAGGGTCACACCATTTCATCGAAGAGGTGGGTTTTGACCTATAAAAGGTCTTCTCCATTATTGTAAAAAACCATCATATTATTCAATTATCATTTCATTGTGGGTTTTAAACTTGAATCATGTGGGTTTAGAATTATTTCCACTTCAAGTGGTATCAGATCCATCAGCTCCCTGGTGTAGAAATAATAGATCAATTCTATGAGCAATGATGCTAAAAAGAAGCACATGAAATAGATCTTGCTACTAAGAATTCTCACAAGCATACACAGGAAAAATAGAGAGAAGAAAAGAGACAGAATCACATGCATGAAGAGACGAATATTGGTGTGTATCCTTCCATTGAATAATGATGAATAATAGTGTACATAAATAGTACATCCCTCATAGGAAAATCGAACTGTATGGAAACAACTCATAAAGCTCAAAAAGGCTGACTTACCAAAATATAGCAAACCCCCATAGGTGGCTAAAGCACTTCCCAAATCTATCAAAGGACCTCACGAGTTGGAAAAAGCATGAGTGAGTTGTCAAGGAGATGGAAAAAAAATGCTAATCGTATAAAATGGAGAAAAACTAATGGAGGATGGGTTGGAAACAAAAGCTCCCAGTTTCCTAGTTGACTACCTTTTATCTTATCCATAGAAAAGCAGGAAAAGCAGAAAAAGAAGAATAAAGCAGAATCTGATGTAAAGTCCTGTATACTAATTTTGGATGGTAAAAAGGTGGTCAAGATCAACCCAAAATTGGAAATAAATCATTCCTAGGATATAGATGGCATGTATTGGCTTTAAGGTGCAAGTGGATGCCAACTAATTAAGCTAGTGGGTGAATAATTAATCAAATAATGATTAATTATTTTATCCTAAGTTGTGAGTGGGTTTAATATATTCCAACACCCCCCTGTAAGTCTGACCTTATGATGGTATGAAAAAAAATATAGATGCATATGGATGCATATAGGGCCCAACAACAAGGCTATGGTCACCCTTTAACAATTATTATGTCTAGAAAAGTGAGGAAAGAGGCAAACCCACATGGGGAAAATCCTCCCTCAAGATAGGACAAGGCATATAATTTGAAATGTGTCTTCAACATATCTTCATCTTCACTTTAATGAGCTGATTGAACTACTTCTGGATGAAGGACTTGTTGAAGAAATCATGAACTCCATGATCATGCGCTAGAGTGTAGAACCTGCAAGAAGGAAGAGGAGAGACTACTTGTATTTCATCAACTGATGAAGTAGAAGAATTATCTGAATGCTTCTTTCTGCTGTCAAACTCTGATATACAAACATAATCTGAAATGGAAAATAGATCTGTGCATACTCCTTTCCAAAGAGTACAAAAATTAAGACAATTTATTTCACACCCAATTCCCTGAATAGCTGGAAAATTGTGATGTGAATCACATGTCAATATTCCAATATGATGTAGCACCTGTATAGATCTGATATGAGGCTGATAAAACTCTAATACATTAGAAATATTAGCATATGGAACAGCAAGGACAAAGGATTTGGTGGCTCCATGAGGATATAGGGCTAGACTAGGAAAATTATGAGCAACTGGGGAAAACTGATAGGTGTAAAAATATGAATGATGGATGGGCATAAGATTTGAACCATAAGTGTTTAGAATGGATTCAAACTTGTTTGATATCAGTCCATATTTGACTAAGGACATGGATAATCAACCACTGAAAGTTAGGAAAGTATTCAAACCATGTAAGATAAATATCACCGCATAAGAGACCAATGAGGAATCAACTAGTGAGCTTGGGATTTGTATAGTACTTGGATTATTTAGAGGTATGGTATATGGTATGGATGGTGGTATTATATGTGTATCAACCTGAAAATATTCTTCTAAATCAGAATCCAAAGGATCACATATAAGCATATCAATAGACTCATGGGAATACACTGGTAATGAATCCTCTGTATGAAAGGAGGAAATAAGGAGATGTTCAAAATATTCAAGAAGGATCTGAGAATTGATGCCAAGAACAAAGGAGGATATTCTGAAGCACATGCAATCAAGTAAGGTAAGTGGTATGAAAAAAAGAAGGATTGATGTGGCTAAGTAAACATCCTGGAAGTCACTGGGTTGCGCACCATCAATGAGAGAGGTATGCAAAAGGTGTGAAGAATCTGACACATAGATCTCAGAATATAAGATAGGATATTTAGAGAACAATGAATGGGTTATATGATCATAATCAATATCAGCAGCAGCTCCATATGTTACTTCTTTTTCATCAATAGTATCGCAAGAAGAAAAATCACCTTCAAGAGACACAGAAAAAGATGGCTCTTAAATATTTGCTTCTTCATTGAAGGAGGAAGCATTCGAATCAAAGAGGGAAGCAAAAACATGAACTGTATGAGAAAATTATTCATCATGATTGAATTCATCAGAGAATGTAGAGGCCAATAAATATTGAGAGAGAGAACAAGAGGAGATGCTAGGTTCGCTCCATGCTTCATCTTCAATTTCCTACAAACCAAAAGTTTTTTCCAAAATTTTCCAAAGCTCAAATGGAAATTCAGCAGAATCTATGAGATGATATATATTTGGAGAGATTCCCAAACACATAATTCCATAAGCTCTATCACAATTATTTATCCAATCAATCTTCTCTTCATAAGACTCAAGTTCACTCAATGCACCAATGGAGACATCAAAGAGACATTGCCTCTTCAAGTATGCACTTGTCTTTGGCTTCCAATCAGCATAGTTTAAAGGAGATAGTAGAGGAACTTTTGAATCCATATTGAAGTTGTTGATATGCTATAAGAGATACTCTCTGTAACCTGCAAAACAAACTAGGAGAAAATCTTGTAAGCTAGACAAGCTCTTCTTCAGAGAGGGATAGGAGACTGGATGCGGTCCTCAACTCTATAGAACTTGATCAACCTACTGCTTTGATACCATATAGAAATAATAGATCAATGCTATAAGAAATGATGCTAAAATTAAGCACATGAAATAGATCTTGCTACTAAGAATTCTCACAAGCATACACAGGAAAAATAGAGAGAAGAAAAGAGACTGAATCACATGCATGAAGAGATGAATATTGGTGTGTATCCTTCCATTGAATAATGATGAATGATAGTGTACATAAATAGTACATCCCTCATAGGAAAATTGAATTGTATGGAAACAACTCATAAAGCTCAAAAAGGCTGACTTACCAAAATATAGCAAACCCCCATAGGTGGCTAAAGCACTTCCCAAATATATCAAAGGACCTTAGGAGTTGGAAAAATCATGAGTGAGTGGTCAAGGAGATGGAAAAAACATGCTAATCCTATAAAATGGAGAAAAACTAATGGAGGATGGGTTGGAAACAAAAGCTCCCAGTTTCCTAGTTGACTACCTTTTATCTTATCCATAGAATAGCAGGAAATATCAACCTATAATTGGAAATAAATCATTCCTAAGATATAGATGGCATGTATTGACTTTAAGGTGCAAGTGGATGCCAACTAATTAAGCTAGTGGGTGAATAATTAATCAAATAATGATTAATTATTTTATCCTAAGTTGTAAGTGGGTTTAATATATTCCAACACCCGACACCTTCCGCAACTAGACTCCACCACCACCGCCTTCTGCACTGCACCACCTCCCTCACCTGCTCCACTACTCCACGTTCTCTTCCCCACCACACCACTTCCCCATCTGCTCCATGTTCTCCATAGTTCTGCACATTCTCTCCCATGTGCTGCTCCATTCCTCCACACTCACCCTCCACCACTGCAATCCCCATCCTTCTTTCATTGCCCTCCGTTGTCACCCTCCGCCACCACCCACTTGCACATCCTCGCACCTTCCCTTCGTCGTCCAGTAGTCTATGCATGTCCACCCTTGCCATCCTTCTCATTTTTGCATCCTCTTCACCACGTCGTCACTCCACCTTGTCGCACCGCGTCGTCTTCCCACGACTTGCAAAAAAAATAAATTATAATATTATATATATTCAAATATATTATATTTATAATATTTCAATTTTTTATTACTACATTAAATAATAAAATAAAAATTGTACTATATAAAAATTAATTATTATTTTTAAAAACATCTCACCATTCTTAGTAAACAAAAGAATTCCTCCCTGCACAAGACACATGTTAGAGATGAATGAATTAAAGAAAGAATGGCAGAATTAGAGCTTAACCAAGTCCAAGGTTCTAAACATCTTGAAGGATTACACTTAAGACTCAACCAATTCGAAGCAGAGCTACACAAAGGAAAAAATGAATTATAAGAGACTATCAAAAAAGAAGTCAACGAAGCGGTATCTTGGGATATGGAAGGAGAAAAAAGGGAAATATCAGTATTGTTTGAATTCAGATTAAGCAGACTCGAGCAACATTTTAGAAGAAACAATTACCATATCAGTTGGCAAGGTGTCAAAAAAGGACCAACCATCCTCAAGTTCAATCCATCATAAGACAATACCTCCCAGAAGGTAAATTCCATAAGAAGAGTTCAATCACGATCACTCTCCAAATCATGAACAATCGCTCTCTCCTCCAAAAATAAGTGGATATCAAATGAAACCCAAGTTAAAATTGTCAAAATTCAATGGCAACACAAAAAGGAGCGTAGCATGAATCAACAAGGAAAAATAAATTTTTTCCATACATAATATCATAGCCAATGAAGAAATGATAAAATATGTCTCGATGCAACTAGAAGATCGGGCTTACAATTGGTACATGTGGTGGAAGGTTACAACACGAACAACTAAGCACAAGTGGAACACGTTCAAAAATGATTTCTTTAAGAGGTTTGAAGCACTAGTACAAAATGAGGAATTAGTTACTACGTGACTAAAAATTCTAGTCACCACAGGTTTTTCAAGTGATTTACTACTAAATATGAGCATATTTAATTGACCCAACTATAAACGACTAAAATTAACGACTAATTTAGTCACCAGTTAACAAATATGACTAGATAATAGGTGACAGAGTTAAAAATGACTAATTTAGTCACAACATAAAAAATGACTAGCTAGAAGAATATGAATTAGTCATTTATGTTAGTAATTTTTAATTGTGTCATGAAAAATTGCAATTGTGACAATGAAGCATTCCAATTTAGTAAATTGTCTACCTTATATTAGTAATATTGGTGCCATGCACCTCAATCTTTAGAGATCCAACGAAGCAATTGCCCGAATTTTCTTTTGACCATATTTATCCTTGCTGCACCATTGAAGCAAACCGTTAAGCGCGTGCCAAAGAAAAAATAGGTTCCTACAATTACAAATTAGGTACTAGAACTAGCACCATATTGATAACTAGAAGCATCATATCTAGTTGTTGATCCTTAAATTTAAGAGTTCCAAGTCCCATATTGAGGTGCTTTTCTAACTTCAATATAACTATCATGATATGTGACCATCGAACTAGTTTCACCATTCGGCGTAGCTTCACCAAGCTCAGTTCTTTTAAACATTGCAACAGTTGATCCAATAATAATTGAACCAGTGGAAGCATCGAGAGCAATATTTTAGCCAATCAAAGCCTCAATTATAATTAAATTGGGGTGCTAACCAAGAACCAGTCCCAGATCCATATGCGATAAAGGTAGAGGCCCGAACCCATCTCGGAGTTTCATGGAAATCTTTCGATTCCTCGACCTCTTATAGGCCAGACCTCACAGAATATGATACATATAATGCACTGATGACTTGTCCTTATCACTATCAAGTTAAACCTCCTTTATGCATTAGTGGCCAGTTAAATTTTGCATATGATGTCACCACCCACCTAATTCACGATGTGCACAACTCTTCTCGACCAACGTCCTCGATCCAAGTTTATTATATATATTACTATAACAAAAAATACCATTAAAACAAATATTATATTTATATAAAACACAAATTAATTAAATTTTATATTAATCATAATTTATAAAACCAAATCCATTGATTCTCTATATGTTTGGCTAAAGGAGGAACAAAATGAAACCCTTCATCATTGTTGAGTGATGTCGAAGATCCACCAATAACATGGAGTTCTTGTTCTCAACTCAAAAGATAACCCTTTCAATATTTGTAAGTGCTTGGATTAGGACATGCAATGTTGAGTTTGACACACTAAATAAATTTTTAATGCAAATGCAAATGTTATTCTTCTATTGAGACTAATAGACGCATAATGTCTATAAAATGAAATCCGTGCATTATAATAGAGGGGGGGAATTCTATGAGAAGAAATTCCCTTTATGCTTCCTCATCAAGAAAAACTGGTTGTCTCGTTGGAATGAAATTGTCCTTGGTATTTTCCTATTCATTTTCCTTTTTATGTTGACTACAAGTTTCATCTTTTTCATTAAATGATGTGTTATGGTGCATCATGAATTGTCCATACAATTTTGGTAGGTGCATTGAATACATATATTAGTATAAGACTTCATTGTTTATGTTAGTTACCGGAGATGTTAGTTGTTAATTGTTTATGCTAGTTGCTTAGTGTATATGTGCATAAAATACATAGATTGTCACTATTATCACATTATGATATTAGCGGTTAGAGGATTTAGGGGTTAGGGGTGTTAGCTAGGGTTAGGGGGTTACATTTAGGTGGATTAGAGGCTTAGGGGTATAGGGGGTTAGGGTTTAAGGGTTATGTGGTTAGGGGATTTGGAATTAGGGGGTTGGATATGATTCCTTCTATGATATTTATTTATGGTCGTACATCCGTTTTCTCCCCATTTGTCCTTTTTTCCATTTTTGATGCTATGTCTGGAGGGAACAAGGAAAATGAACAAGAATTGTATGTAGAGACCCTTAGTCTTATTAATTTATTTTGCACACTTTGGGATTGATTTTGTATTATTATGTGATGGACTTATTATGCTTTATAGATAATATATGTAAAGCATTTTACGTTTAATGGAAGTGTGACCTAATTTTTGTTGAACTAATGGAGTTATTTTTAATATATAGGACTCATATTTTTAGTTAGGTTGATATTAGCTTATATACAAGGAATATATATATATATATAAACCATGGATTAATAACATGCACATAATGCATATTTTCTTTATTTTGCGACCTCAAACAAAGCTCATTTGTGGAAATATGTGTGATATATTGAAGATGGTTTGTTGGGTTTAGAAGGACATGAAGCTAAAAAATGAAACACTTTTATTGACAAGTTGAAATTGAGTTTCATTTACTAAAAGGAGGAAGATAACTTGGTCTAGTCATGGAATCATACTAGAGCTTATACTACAAGCCTTCAATACATGGCCATGTTCTTGAATGAGGATTAAGAAGTAGAGTAAGTGGTGTATTCCTTTGTGGAAAACTACTACTCCTCTAAAAACAAAATTGTTGCAGTGGATATAACTATATAACAAGGTGTTGACTTGGGGTATATTCAAGAAGATATCTTGGCATGGAGCACATTTAGAAGTTTATGTAAATTATTAGAGGCATATCTTTGAAAATTTAATTTTTTTTGTTGACTAGTCAAATTTTCTTTATAAAACCAAATACCTTAAAAAATAAAAAATAAAAATAATCAAAAGTTAAAATTAACATTGTTTAATATTTCTATATATTATAATATTACTAAAAAAAATACTTCAAATCATTTTTAGTAATATAAATAAAACTAACCAAACACCAATATGTCTATACCAACATAACCTATAGAACTAAGCTTAATCCAAAAGCAAACAAAATAAAGAAGTATTAGGTAGGAATTTTCTTGGACATGGATTGCATCCACACCTGCTGTTGTGAGTAGCGTCTCTCGTCAATGATAAGCTTCGTGAGTACATATTCCACCTATATGCCTTTCCTTTGGACATCCTTGTTTTATTGCTTTAGATGCTATCTGGCTATGGATATGCTGCACTTGTGTATTGGAAAGAAGGATATGATATGATGTGCCCATCCCTAAATTAGATAGAAAAGGGAGGGGTGATTTTCCTACAGGACCAACTGGAATCCACACCGCTACATATGGCACATCCCCTAGTAAACTGCTATAAAACGCCTAATGCTTCCACAGAATAGAAAGATATACCCGAGATAACAGTTCCGCAGACTAGAAAGATATACCTGAGATAACAGTTCCGCAGACCATAAAGATACACCTGAGATAATGGTGGATCCCCTATTGCAAACCGAGGGTTTTTATGCAATGAAGTGAAGTTTCATTTAGTTTTTGGTTTATTAAGGGAAATGACATCAGTGCAGACAAGCATAGCTAGTTCTTAGAATGGATCAGAGAATTTACAAAGCAAGGCAAGAACAGGTTGAGGCCAGGGTCGTGGTCATTGAAAATGAAACCCTTGCCCATTATATGAATCAAAACCCTACCCTACTGTGTTGGATACTTAGGCTAAGAGGACCAGATTTACAAGTAATTTGTCTGAATCTAAGAAGATGCTTGAAGACACATCTAAGAAGAGTAAATGGAGTTGGAATTCAGGCAATTCTAAACATGGTGTTGAGATTGGTGTCAGTGGAGAGAAATTGAAACTATCAAATATTGGTATTGAGCTTCACGTTGGGTCTCCACTGTCTTCAGGATGGAATCAATGTTTATACCTTTAGGTTTGTTTTGTGTTTTTCTTGATTATCTATTGTGTTTTTCTTTTATTCATGTTTTTTTTCTTTGTTGTGGATGTGGTGGAGATGAAATGGCTAGATCATAATTCCCTTACAGTAATAGAGATTGCTACACCTGCAGATTCACTAGAATAGGCCATAAGGATCAAATCTATTATTGGATATCCCATGATTTTCACAAGTTGCAGCCCCGAAAATAGGTCAGAACTGCCCAGGTTCATAATAATATTGCTATGTTTACAGATAAAACTCAGGAACTAGTAATTCCAAGCGTTGGTCGACCAAAAATGTTGTGTACAGGATTTCAGACTAAAGGTTATAATATCTAAAAATTTCCTCACTTCAAGGTTCAAGGGAGGAACCTGGACTATTTACTTTCCCTACGGGACTCCTTCCAGAAACACTTACTAGAGGAGTTGTGCAAGTCTTTACCTACTGTTGCACCTCTTTTTTTGTAGTAAAGTATAATGCTTTCCTAAATACTAAAACTGCGTAATCTGCTTAATATTGTTATATTTGTAAGATTCATGAACAACCCCCAGGAATTGTAAGACTCGTTGATTAACTTTTGGGATTACAACAATCTCATACGAAAATAAGCTTTCCATTACTCGGAGAATCCAACCTTTTAACAAACTAATTCATAATATATACAAAAGGAGAAGGAAACTAAATATAGAATTAGAAAGTTAATTCCTAAATTTTTGCTAACAATCTGACAGCTTCACAAGATATCCTAAATGAATTCAATTGCATTCTATCCTATTTCTAACTTAAATCTTCCATTGACAGCAAAGCTAACTCGATTGTTTCCAGAACTAGTTCACTAAATTGATTACCACTAACCTAAACATATGGAGATTCAATTAAGGGAAACCCACTCCCTTTTGTAAAATTTAGAATCTTAATTTTCGAATGGCCACATTGCAATTTAAGAGTGATTCCCCTGCATCATTTATCCTTAGTAAAAGATCTAGAGTAACCTTGGTAAGCAACATTACAACTTTGGGAGAAGAGAGGTATGTAGTGCTTTGGATCATAACCCAATTGTCAAAGAAAGAGCTAGTACTATTGATGAGACAACACAAGTGGGAAACCACCTTGGTATATTGCATTCCATTGAGAGATGATTAATGAGGATATTCTATCAACTTATCAATAGTTTGCAACCCGGGAAACATCAAAAGGTGACAAATTTTGTCAATAGGCACAAATTTGGCACACGTAGGAGACTTTTATGTGTGAATACTTACCAGTACTTCATTGTATGCATGAAGAGATACCATAGTTTCCATCTTAAGAGATTCGTGTTATTGTTCTCCTGAGATTGTAAATAAGTGTGGAATCCTCTCAATTTCAAGTGAGAATCCTATATGAGAGACTCATATGAGGCTGATTGTTTTGTTTCTAAAAGGATAGGGTATACCAAGGACAATATTTAAACACAGTTTAGCTCGAGAGACAGAGAATAATTGATTGTGAAAATTGATATGAAACCTTCAGCTGGATCAGATTTATACCAAACATAGAGCCGAATAGCATTGTCACCTCCAAGGATTTGGAGTATGACCTGTAAAATTTTATTTTTTAAAGGAAACATTGGTGGGGAATAGATCATTTTATCTCCTAATATTTATGTCAATTCTTTATTCAAAAACCCACTGCGACTCTGGAACTATGCCTTATGTTCAAAGTAGATGAAAAATGAAATTGATTTTGATGCTCTTTCGGTTGAATCTGGAAAGGAATCATCAGATGCTCTGATTCAAAGAATGCCTAGTCTTAAATCCCAAAGGAATTTAATGACTAACACAATATTGAAGATAGAAGTAGAAGAAGATGTGGTTCCAAGCTTGATTAATAATGTGAAAGTTATTGTTGAAAATGGTAAAGACAATTGCAGCAGTGGAAGTGATGACTAGAATAATAAAAGAAGAGGAAAAATTTCAAAGAGCATGTGTTAAAATAACCATACATCGTGCAAATGATGAGATTTTGGATCCTAGGGGATCCAATGGAAAATTTCTCAACATGATTTCTTCAAAATACGACCATACCAACGAACCGTTAAAGTTATAGCTTAACTCTTTTTTTGAATATGTAATTGTTGGCATAAGTTAAGAACAGATTAATAGGTTTGCAGTTTGAATAATTTAATTGGTCAGATTTACTCAGATAATTATTGCACTAAAATAGGCCATAAGGATCAAAGCTATTATTGGATATCTCGTGATTTTCACAAGTTGCAGCCTCGAAAATAGGTCAGACTTGCCCAGGTTCATAATAAGATTGCTATGTTTAAAGATAAAACTCAGGAACTAGCAATTCCAAGGGTTGGTAGACCAAAAATGTTGTGTACATGATTTCAGACTGAAGGTTATAATATCTCAGAATGTCCTCACTTCAAGTTTCAATGGAGGGACCTAGACTATTTACTTTTGCTGTGGGGCCCCTTCCAGAAACACTCACGAGAGGAGTTGTGCAAGTCTCTACCTGCTGTTGTACCTCTTTTTTTGTAGTAAAGTATAAATATTTCCCAAATACTAAAACTACGTAATCTGCTTAATATTGTTATATTTTTAAGACTCATGAGCAGCCCCCAGGCATTGTAAGACTCATTGATTAACTTTGGGGATTGGAAATAAGATTTCCATTACTCGGAGAATCCAACCTTTTAAAAAACTAATTTAGAATATATTTAAAAGGAGAAGGAAACTAAATCTAGAATTAGAAAGTTAATTCCTAAATTTATGCTAACAATCTGACAGCTTCACGAGATATCCTAAATGAATTCAACTGCATTCTATCCTATTTCTAACTTAACTCTTCCATTGAGAGCAAAGCTAACAGGTAATGTTGGAACTTGGTAGCCTTATTCATACTGGGGCTAAAGAAGGATAGTCTTTGTGAGGATGAACCCTACTGTCCAATGCTTTATAAAGAGGGTATCTCTACCTATCATCCAAGAAATGCCTTTAAAGGCCATGACACTGTCTCTGGGATCATAAATCACCAAGAAATAACTTCTTGGAATTTGGTATAACATGTGACCATTGAACTTTACAGTCCTTTATCCACTTTGCTATTATTTCTGCTGAAGGAAAAATAGCAATGATCTGATAGTGGATCTGGCTTAATGATGAGAATCGGGGTTTCTAAAACTTGGAACAATCCATTTTTATTTTTTCTTGAGCGGGTGGGAAAATTTTCGCCCACCCTTATTTTTCATAACCAGGTCAGAATATAATTGGGAGGAAGCTGAGGGAAAACCTTCTTATTCCTTGGATGCCATTCTTTCTACCCTCGCAGTTCTAAGGCCGACCAACAAGAGATGAACTTGTTCTCCGCACGAGGACACCCTTCAACAACTTGGCCTGAATCTACGAAGCGAAAAAATAGAGGTACAAACTCAAAATACTCCTTCATAGAGGAAGCCCACATAAAAAAAGAGATTATGAAGTTCCTTGTATATACCCTTCATCATTTTGCTTTTCTGATTGTATATACTTTTTTGTAAATATAAGATGTATTTGTCAAAAAAAATAGTCACTGCTAGTTTTCTATCTGATATGTGTTCTGATGTATGCTTAAGGCTTTAGCTGTCTGAAATGCAGACTTAATGATGTGATCATGTACTATTTTTCTATGTTCAATTAGTAAATATTATTTTACTTAACAAAAAATACAGAAAGAATGCATCATCATTTTCCCTTTTTATTATGAGTAGGTAGAATTGCATGCTAATCCTTTGTCTTCTATACATACATGCATATGAGGATGTGGTTGTAAGGGGATAGAGAGACTGATCCATAACACTATTATGCTATTCTAAGTTTTGTTTCCATTCTCCTCTTTGTTTTTAGTCAGATTTAAATTTCATTGCACGGTGATCTATCTTATGCAAAAAAGTGAAACATACCAATGGAATAGTGATTAGTGTCTTATGGAACTACAAATGTTTCTTCTACTCTCCCTGTTAATAATTTGGGAAATGTATCAATGCATAAATAAATTTACAAATACTAATGTGCTTTATGGAAACTAAGCTTTATATCTCTTGTTCACTAAACATACCTTAGCTGCATGGTTGAGTGATACTTACTATTTCTACTATATGACAGTTTATAGCTTCAACACCAACTCTTTTTCCAGCAGATTATGTCAAAGAATTCCAAAACTATTTTGACAAGGCCCTTGTAGTTCCATTTAGTGAAATTGAAGTTGTTCTTCGACAGGAGCTCAAGCAGCCATTGGAAAATATCTATGAATATATTGATCCAGTGCCAATTGCTTCTACTTCAATTGCGCAGGTGTTTCTTTCCTATTTTGCATAGTTGGTTATACCTCTTACATGATATATTAAACAAATTTCTGAACTTAGGATCATTGGCATGTAGGTCCATGGTGCCATATTAAGAGGGTCTCGAGAAGATGTGGTGATCAAGGTTTTAAAGACAGGAATTGAGGATTTTCTGATTGCAGACCTGAATTTCCTGTACATAGTTGCATGGAATTTGGAGTTTCTAAGTCCTCAAGTTAGCCGTACATCGCTGGTACATAATAAAATCGCCAAGAATTTTACATTTCCTATCCTATGCTAAGGTTATTTCTATTTTTTTTTGGGTCTGGGGCTAAGGTTATTTCTATTCATTTTTTTGGTGTGGGGGAAAGTTTGGTAAAGGTGAGATAAGATAAGACAATTTTGTTAGTGTCCAACAGATGACCACAAAAGTAGGTCAATAGGACTGCTGGGTACAATAGTGCCAATGAAGTATGAGTGAAAAAATGGCTTTTATATAAAGTAAGATGAAGGGACTAAAGTACATATGATGGATAATTTCGACTGAAAATATCATGGACATAGATAGGCCTTGAATACACTTGAACAATACACATATTGTTGTAATCATAGATATTAGAAACTAATAGATATTTTGGATATTCATTTTAAGTTGTATTTTACATTGATGAACGTTGCCTAAGAAGCTGGAATGGAAGTCTTCATGCATCCACTTGGACATGTTTATAATACAGTATTTCAAAAGCATCCTACATAAGAAAGACAAGAATTCACGATGGAGAATAAGAAGACACCAATATTGTTTTTGAATCTCCTCTAAAGTGTAAGTTTAAAAGTTAAAACAATAGAGAAAGTTATTGACAATTTAAGCCATAAGTATCATTTACAAATATCTACTGTATGTTCAAATAGTTCTATTATGAATACTATGCTGCATAGAGACATTCAAAAGTCAAAGCCGTCCATGTTTATATTTACATAAACAGAATAATTTTTATGCCTGAAACATAAAAAAGAGAGAAAAAAAGGACAGTTATTTGTGTTGCTGAGTAAAGGTGAGATGAGATAAGATAAGACAATTTTGTTAGTATCCAACAGATGACCACAAAAGTAGGTCAATAGGAATGCTGGGTACAATAGTGCCAATGAAGTAGGAGTGAAAAAATGGCTTTTATGTGAAGTAAGATGAAGGGACTAAAGTACATATGATGGATAATTTAAACTAAAAAGATAATTGACATAGATAGGCCTTGAATACACTTGAACAGTGCACATATTGTTGTAATCATAGATATTAGAAACTAATAAATATTTTTGGATATTCATTTTAAATTGTATTTTACATTGATGAACGTTTCCTAAGAAGCTGGGATGGAAATTCACCTACATAAGTGAAATCCATATAAGAGGACTAGCCATGGATGCTTAGGTCTAAAGCCTGTTTCAACTTTCCTCCATTGAGAGCCCCAGCCGTTTCCATCATTCTTTATGGTCCTTGGTGTATAATATAACATGAATTGAAGTTTCATGTATGTGTTCAATTTTGTTTGCATATTATAAGTGGTACAAGCATTTTCTGGAAATGTAATGGCCCATTCCTATTTCCTTTTAATGCTTGGGCAATTTAAGTATTTGTACAGTAATTGTAAGGTATATTTTACAGTTAGTAAGTGAATTCAGTACAAGTCTATTGGAGAAAAATAAAACATGAAGTATTCTGAAAAAAAATTTGAAATATTTTTGTCTTTTTAATGCTGACTTTGGGTTTGTTATCTCAAATGCCTATAAAATTTGAAATGTTTGAGTTTAACATTGTTTTTGACTTGTCTATGGCTGCATTGGTATAAATAGGAAAGGATTATAATGCTTCATTTTGAAAGTGAATATTGAGCCTAAACACTCATGACTTTCATTTGCTTGGATTTTGTAGGGTGTTTTGTGTGAAATTTAGCAGTGATGCAACTTATGTTCTATCAGGAAGTGACGACACTAAGATTCTCCTGTGGAAAGCTAAAGCATCAGAGCAGTTAGGAGTGGTAGGAATCTTACCATTACTTTTTGTCAACTTATTGTTTGTTCTAGATTTGTTTGTGTCCTTATTGGAAATCACACATTTTCAGTCTCCAAGGAAAACTGACTGTCAGACTTGTTCTTATTTGTTTCAAAAGACTACATTGAAAGGAATTCTTGTTCTGGGCATGAGAAATCAAGAGTTTAATTCCCTTTCATATAAACTCAAGGTAACTAAATACTATCATATATTTATGTGCCTGCATAGTTTTTTGTGTTCCCTGTAAACCTACTATGATTTTTAAGTCTATTATGCCACACAAGGTTTCAATTTTGATTCAACTCCATGGATAAATTCATTTCTCCAAGGTTGGCATACACTGAGATTTTTTTAATATCCTCGGAGAGGTTTCAAATGTTAGGGAAATATATAAATAAAGCCAGTGGGCAATTGAAATTTCGATAGTAAGGCCAGAGGTACAAATTAGGGCAGCTGTATGTTAGAGTGTAGGATATGCTCTTTCAGGCGAGGAATGTAGGATTAGGGCAGATGTATGTTAGAATGTAGGATTTGCACAAAAAGTATCTGTTGATATGCTCTTTTAGGTGGGGAAGATGATATGACTCTTCATGTGGGAACAGGGTTTTGACGCTAGAAGAAGAGCGCACAATCAGTGTTTTTCCTAATCCAATTTATGGCATAGTTTGAAGATTGAATTAGTGAAGTGGTCCTGTAGCAGTCAACCTAGTGAAGGGTCAAGACGCTCCTATAGCAATAGTTAATTATTTATGGTGTATATCTAGCACTTCACTTGCATTATGTAAGTGGCCATGATTTAGTAGAATAAATATATTCCTGTAGCAGCTTTGTAATCCTGTACTAGCCTTTATATTCCTGTAGTGACACATGCATTCCACATTCGTATAGCATCTTGAATTTGATCTAGGAATTTGAAGAAACATTTCTAGCCGGTATTGCTGACAAAGAAGGGGACTGTACCATACTGAAGGCATTTTTCCTATTACATATCAACTGCCATTCTAAGATCTCATCCCAGAAATACCATTTTGGAGTTGAAGCTTAAACTGTAAGTGGTGGTCATTAAAAGTTAAGTTTCAGATCTATAATTTATTGTGAAAATAGCCTTGTGATGTTAGTGTATGGTCGTGGCCATTATTAATAAGCCACCACATTTCCAATAAATTCCTATAGCTTCCTATGGGCTTTTCTTATGGGGAATGGCTACATTTTGAAGTCTTATCTATGCTTTTAAGTAAATGATATATCAGATCTGGAATGAGTGATGAATGGCTACATTTTGAAGTCTTATCTATCCTTTTAAGTGAATGATATATCATATATGGAATGAGTGAAGTGAACAGTCATTAAAAACTCCCTATATAGTCCACAATTCTTTAAAAATCCCAAGATAATTTAGTGGCTCATGTTTGGGAACTAAAGTATTTGATAAAATCCAAGTTAGAGTTGCCATCTACAACACATAACTTTCATTCATTTTAAGCATATAGATAACTTTCATTCATTTTAAACACATTGAATTTATTTTGGGGTATGCTAGTTATTGTAATTGGTGATTAGTTAAATAATAAATATACGTGGGGACATCTGTATGAATGATACACAAGGCATATTAAAACATCTAATAGGATAAAATAAAAATAAAATATCCGATCAAATACTATCACATCAATGGACAAACTTCTGGCCCCAAGAACTTTCTAATTAAAAATGCTTTTAAGAACAGATGATGTCTCTGGCCAAAATTTCTCCTCCTACATTGAAATTGAGCCATACTAGCTTTGGCCCAATTCTGTAGACATTCATAAAATCCAAGCAGACAGTTATTCGCAACACATGGGTAGATGAAATAAAATTGTGGTTCTGAACAACTCTTCTTTGTGTCATAATCTCTGCCAATATTTTCATATCGGCCTACATAAGCAGATGATGAATAGGCCAGAAAGCTGACTTAGGGAATTGGGCATCTAGTTTAAGTGGAGCAGGAAGCCCTCAGATTGGTGAAACAACATCCTATAGGTTTCTGTAATCAGGCAATGGATTCAAAGTGTCTTGGGATAGTTGCAAGGCCTATAACATGGGTAGTTCACATGTTGGGGTTGGAAGCCATTGTTCTGGTGCTGGTTTGCTACATTTACTTCAGATGCGGGCTCACATGGGAGGCAACCAATAAGAGCCATATCTTCAATGTGAGTTTTCTGATTTCATTTGTTTTCCTTTTTCAGTTTTAGTTTGGTGTGATCTTTATTCATGTCGGTTTGTTTGATTTAAGAGGGTATGAGCATATGGGGATTTATTGAACTGTGGGGTCTGAGAACAGTAAACTATTTGTACAACATTGCAGGGTTGGTTTTATTTGATAGATTAGTCTGTTCAATCATCTATTTAATGTGTAAATTGAAAGGGTGTACCTAGAATTCGGCATTCGGATCATCTGGGCTTGTGTAAGTTGGGAATATTTAATGAGTAAATTGAAAGGGTGTAGCTAGAATTCGACATTCGAATCATCTGGGCTTGTGTGATTTGGGATTATAGATTTTGTTGTGTTGCAACCATGGAAATTGATCGTTATCAGCAGTGATTTTGGTCAAGATTGCGTTGAAAGTGAGAATGAGGACTAAGTATCATTTGAATCTGTTTAGTGTCTTGTATTCTTTGTGTGCCTTCTGACTTGTGCTGGCATTTGTATCCAACATGTCTGCTGCTTGTACATGACAGTAGACTGTATTTCCTGTCTTTGACCTGGGATGTTTGACAGTAGGATTTGTTTACTAATATTTAGTGAGTGTAATTTTTTTTTAAGAGTTTCTTAAAACCTAAATTTTTGGATTTCATCGAGGTGAGTCCATCTCTAGACCATTTTGGAGGGATCCCGAACACAATATAAATAATATATGCATTGCCACACTCAATCTGGATATTGGGGTTGGACTTGCCAATCCATTAATAAACCCTTGAACTGGATACTACTGGATATTGGTGTTGGACTTTCCAACCCATTAATAAACCCTCAAACACAACCAATATATTTGCGGAACCCTTTACTTGCTGGGTTATATCTTGGATTTGTCAATTAGGTTATGGTTGGATTACTATTCACAGTTATTTGATCGAATTGAAATAAGCCATAAGTATTATTGCAAGCTAATCCTTGCAATCCATGATTGAATTGAAAGAATCCATAAGTATTATTGCAAGCCAATCCTTGCAATCCATTGTGTTTGGTTGAATACATTGAGATCTTATTTTTTATTCATTATTCAGGAGATCCTTGTGTGTTGGATTGAATGCATTAGGATCTCTATCCTTTAAAAAGGATCTCAATGAATTTAAAGGGATCTCAATGCATTCAATCCAATGCATTGGAATCCCATCTTTGAAGAGATTTCAATACATTCAATTAAAAGCATTGGAATCCCTAAAAAATGAACTCACTTCGATAAAGTCCAAAACATTGGGTTTTAATAAACTTGTAACCAAAACATTGGTTTTTAATAAACTCGTAACCATTTTTTCCATTTGGCAAATAATAAGCAATCTATATTGGAATCTATGAATTCATTGTTTACTAGTAGTTTGCTATTTTCCCATCATTTTTTTTAATTTTTATTGCCCAGGGTTGAAACCCTAACAACAACCTTATCAAGCAACCAAGTTCAAGGAGTGGCTTGGGAAATCTACAACAACCACTTGTGAATTTCAATCATTACAATGTAGCTTTATTATGGATCCATCCTCTTTGTATCATTCTTCATCGAACTTAATCCTACTCTGGTTACGTGGGCTGAAGACCACTTGTAGCCCTTCTTCGAGATCTTATCGAGCCCAAATAAAAGGTGTAACCACTGGGCCATCGACCTTCCTTGAAAATACACATTGGGCCTGATTTGAATATCCCCTAATTCATCTTTTGAAGGAACACATACAAACATCCACTTGCCCACACATTGGGCCACTACGAAGGAACACAGAGCATACGTATAAACATCTATGACATTAGACGTCATTCAAATAACCATAATGTGCTTTCAAAAGATGTGCCTGACAAGCCATCAATCCATTCCACTTTAAAAGTCAGCAACAAGCTTATCGGGCTTCTTTGAAAGATATGCGCCCAACCAAATGAAAACAACCCATTGGGCCACTTTGAAAAACTTTCTTTTGAATCCACCCAATAGACCATCCAGCCATTTCAAAACTTTCTCCTTTCAAATCCCCACTCGATATATCATTGATCCATTTTAAAAAGATATTTTTTCAAATAAACCCTATACACCATTGCACCTCTTTTCAACGTGTTATTTTGAAAGACGAAAATAAGGCCCATTGGGCCACTTCAAAATATCTCCCTGATGCAAAGCCATTATTCTTTTTTCAAAGATGGTGGTCATTGGCCACTTTCTAAAGATGGCCATCAACCACTTTGAAAATATCTGCCCAATCAAGACCATTAGATCCCTTTTGAACTTTCCACTCCAAAAGATAAAGACACGAACATTGGTTAGTTATAGGTTTCAATTACACTCTAGCTTGAGAATGGTAATGAGTGTAGCATGGCAACACCTAGAATCTATGTTGCGGGGAAGCGGTCCCCCCCTTCTTCTCCCGCTATTGAAGTTCTCTTTTAAAGGAAGCATCTAGGAAGTGCTGGGAAAGCGCGTTTCTTAAACGCTTCTATATGGAGTGTTTTTAGGAAGCTCGCTTCCTTGCAAAAAAAACACTTCCTCTTTGTTTTTTTCATTTTTTCTCAAAAAAATAAAAATTTAAGTGATGGGTGGGGGGAACTAACCCTAGCTCTATACTCATGCTATATAAAGGAGGAAAAACCTACTCTAATAGAAAAAATACTAACCTTAGTAAACATCGGTAGCATTAAATGGTAACCTTAGTAAAAGTTGACATTTTTCTTATCTATCATTTTCTATCCTTCTACTTAAATTTTTAACATTACCATTAATTGTTTCACGATGTTTGAGAGTGGTTCCAACCTCAATGGACTTCAAATACAAAAAGTATAATTTTTGATCCCATTCAAAATTAACATACTTAACCATTTTTAGGATTTTAGGATTGCAATGTTCCACTTGGTTCTATCATGTATGAGGGTATGGGATTGACATTTAATCAAGCACATCAACCCCTATATGTACCTTGATGTTGGTGGCCTCAAAACTGATTTTTGAAGAATCCCTAGTTTTATAGCCTATTTATTGGTGGCCTCAAAACTAGTTTTTGAAGAATCCCTAGCTTATAGCCTATTTATTGAAAGAATCCCTAACTTATGGCCTATTTATTGAAGAATCCCTAGTTTATAGCTATTTATATATTGAAAATTTGAAGCTTTAAGGATGATGTTATGGATACTAGACCTATGGTTGACAAATTCACTACTAGATGATTGGTGATGGATGAATGATGTTATATGGTATTATGGTTATTTCATGTTTTTATGCTTTTCATAACGAATTCAAAATTCTACAGGAATTTGTTGACATATATGCATCAAAATATCTATATATATATATATATATATATATATATATATATATATAGATATATATATATATTATATAAAAACATTTCTAAAACACTTTTAAACTGAAAACTTTTGAAAATTTCTCTTTTCACTCCCGCTCCCTCTCCCACTTTCGCTTCTCACTTTTGCTTTTGCTCCCCAGTAACACAACCTAGAATCAAATGGTGAAAAGGATGATCATAGAATAAATGAACTAATGAATTAGTCAATTCAATTCACATGAAGAGAGTTGCACATAGGAAAAAGATGGTTTAAATATCCATGGAATTCGAATTCCTATGGAGATTGAGTATCCTACCATCCTTAAGGCTTGTACTCAACCCCCAAGTCCTCATAATTGAGGAAGGTGGATTACATGTGACCAATTTCAAATTACCACTTGCATTCACTAATGAGTGGTTGGGATTTTTAATAAAGTGCAAATGAAAATATCAAGGTTATAAGAGTTAGACAACTCAGGATTATCTATCAACCTCTGGGACACCTTTCTTTGCTCCCTTTATTGGACTTGTACCCCCTCGTGTTCTTTGCTCCCTTTATTGGACTTGTAGCCCCTCGTGTTCTTCTACAGCCAGCATTGGACCTTTGTATTATGATCAAAATATTATTCACATTTCTTGAAAATAGTATGGCAAGTCTAAAGTTCATGGTACATACAAAGCTTATTTATCGAAAATATATGTTTAGATATTTGTTAGTTAGGCCTTGGATTTGAGGTCTGAACTCTGTACTAGATATCCATACAAGATATTTACATATTTTTCTATACAAGGTAATTCTATCCTTTAATTACAACACTTATTTACACTTTAATACATAATTCCATCTATACAATCCAAAGGTCAAAACTAACATTACAAGCTTCTTACAATTCACTCAAAGTGGTCCCAGTAACCCAGAGCATTCTCCAATTACCCTTTATGAAAAAATTCAACAAATATGCTTACGGAAAGGTGAATGGTAAAAATTGATCCGCCGGCCTTTACATTGTCCAAAGAGAGGGAAGACCCTACCCATCCTGATGTAGGACTTGGTCATTGATGTTATTCATGTTCTGTTTCTTTTTTTCTTGCTAGGTGATGTTGTAGGATTTTCGATCTTGTTCTAATATTATTCACATTTTGTGTTTTTCTTTTTCTTTCATGGGAAGATGTAAAATATTTGTGTGTTTTTGGATGTCTGTAGAAGGAGCAAGTCGACTTGAACGAAGACCGACTTAGTCGATCAGCCGACTAAGTCGAGAGACCGACTACGTCGGTCGGCTGAGTAAACACAGTAGTTAGTCTGTTAACTAATAGTCGTGTCGGTTCGGTGAACTGACAGGTAGTTATGATTGTAACTGTCTGTAACCTGTATATTAGGCTGTTGAGCCACTCAAGAAAGTAGTTCAGTTCTTGGCTTTGTATGATCTATTGAGAATAATATAATCTGTTCATCTTATCAGTTCTTGTCTCTTGTATCTGTGAATATTCTATGTATTTCTGTATGTATTATTGGTAACCTTATGTGATCTGTGAGATTACAACATTGGTTCCGTTGCCGGTAGTACATAACTGGAATATAGGCTCACATATGATACCAGAGCAGGAGATCAAGGACTGGTGGGAGCGAAAAATTGCTAACTATCTACAAAATTACGCAAGAAAGAACAGATTGACAGTCGCAGCAGCAAAAGCCAAATTTTTCACTGATACTCACGAAAAATTTGTCGAATCCGTGCCCCATCTACTGAAGCAGCTTTTGGATGAGAAAACCGGACAAGACTAAAGAAGCACAGTTACTCCAGAAACTGATTCGAGGAGGACGTACAAATCTCTCGGAGTGGTTCGAAAAGATAGCCGACGACTTCTGTGAGGAACAAGCAGTCGAAGATAGGACCTCTGTGGAAACCGTCCGACAGAAATTTTTCACAGAACTTACTGATCAATTCTTGTGTTCCTTACCGGCTTTACTGTTCAAGTTTCTAATAGAGAAAGGAGTAGGGCACATTGTTGAACCTCGACCTCTATTACTTGAACCACCCTCAAACACTAACTGGGCGGAGAAGCAGAAGCAGTGGGAAAAATTCATTGCTGAAAGGGAGTGGGAATACTTCCTGAGTAAGTAGACACCA